>MU228435.1:83382-94746 GCA_018584345.1 Thuja plicata | reverse complement strand
GTAAGAGTGTAGGGAAGAGGGACCAATTAGAGAACTTTTCTTCTCCCCATGAGCTTTCTAGAGGGCTTTTTAGTGGGAACTCTCCAAGTTGGAGAGTTTGAACACCCACTCCCTAATTTAGGGACATTGCTAGAATTGGAGATCTTGGAAGGAGGGATTTGGCTAAAAGGGATCTATTCTACAACTTTCTTCCTTAAGCTTGGATTTTAGGTTGGTGGATTTTATGCACTCTTTTTCTCTCATGCAATCTTATGTGCTCTTGTATATGCTTGTTGTTTTTGTGTTTATGGGTTTGTTGAAAAAGCCATGAATCTTTTTGTTAATGTATTGTTGGATGTTGTTGCAAAGATTTTTCTTTATTTTTCCTTTGTATGTTTTTGTTAATGGGAGTATCAAGACTCACTCACCCTTGGGAGGGAAGAGTAGTCTTGGGGGTGGAGGAGTTATGACAGCCCTTGGTGTAGAGTCTCTCCTCAAGGAGGAGAGGGAAAAAGCATGGAGTATGGGCTCCATGAAGCCTCCCTCATAGTGCTTCATTGGGGGTCATAAGGGTTTGACATTGTTCTTGTTGCAAATTTGAAAGTGAGAATGTTTTGGGTAGCCATGTGAAGGTTGAAATTTTTATGTTTTGGGATGGTCTTCTCCCTTGGGTACTTGGTCCGCTCCACCCCAAGTAGGATCGTTGAAAGAACCTTTGTAAAAGCCTTTGGATTGGGAGTTTTATGTAAATGTGCATGTTCTTGTTTGTTGTTGTTGTATGAGTGTTTTCCCCACCATTATTTGGTTTCCCAAGCTCAGGGGTGACCTCATAAGAGGCCTAGGTTGGGTGGAGAGCTTCCGCATGGTTTCTTTTTCCCCTTGTTTTTGTCTTGTAATGCATATTTGAAGGTTGAGGTTTCGTAGAAGTGGAATCGATCATGGAGGAAAAGTTCATACATTTATATTATGTACATCTTCAAAACTGATTTTGTAAAGGCCATGAGGCATTTTTTAGCTTTGTATCTAGAGAAAGATAGATTTTGTAGTAAGCCTTTAAGGCTGCAAATTTCATTGCACTTGTTTGGTAATAGTTCAACATGTATGAGAGTTGCATTATTAAGAATTTAAATTAAAAAAAAAAAGATGTATTTGTAAATCCTTAGATTACTACTATCTTAACTTTCTTGATTAAAAATCAAAAAATTTGGTTGTGATATGCAAGCATAAATTTTATGCCTTTCTCTTTATGCAAAAGACATAATGTCCGTTTTGATATGTATATAAAAGTCTTTTTTTTTTCCCTATTTATTAATGTTCTTTAATCTTGGAAGGAAAATCTGAGGGTTAGATGAAATTTAGTCCTTGAAATAAAATTTACCTTCCTTTTCATTCTTATGTGTTTCAGCTTAGTTAAAATATAAATAAAACAAGAAGTGTTTATTAGGAAATTATTTTGAAACTATAACTATAATATTTATTTGTTGTATATCCTTTTTGTTGTTATGTTCAAAAATAAATTGGTAGAACAAGAAATCTTAAGTCTATATAGATGACTTACAATACTAAAATCTGCATATACATTTTATGGTTATCTTATCTGCCACACACACACACACACACACATATAAAACAAATGAAATTTTCAAAGAATAAATATACATGTTTTTTTTAAACGCAGGTTTTCGCATTGAAATATAAAAAAAAAATAATATGGGGAGGGGCGGCTGAAGCCAACCCCAACCCCCTCCTGTGGCTTTGTTTTGACAGTGGGGCAGCGCGTGGTTGGCACGACCACCACAGTCGGCAGCAATGTCACCGCTGTGGTGGGCGGTGGGGGCGGCGCCACCCACGGGTCGGCCCAGCCACCATATCCCATGCCGATTATCCTGCGCTATATAATAATAAAATGTGGCCGCCAAGTAGTCCGCGCAGTCATTAAACCTGCGTCCCCTCCCACTACAAAACACTGCTGCCCAAACTAAATTCGGTTTAGGGTTTCGAATGAAAAAATATACATAGATAAATATATATATATATATACACCCAATACTATATATATATATACACGAGGTAACTTTCGGCCTTACTTATTCCTCCATGGTCAAGCAGATCTGCAACTCACCAAAGCATCCAAGAAGATAAAAAAAGCAAAAAAAGAAATGAACTAGAGTTTGGAGGGATGAGGAGAAAAGAGTAGTTAAAATAAAAATAAAAAAATGATATTTAAGTTATCTCTTTTGAAACCTAACCCTAATTTCAAATTAGGGTTAGGATTTCAAATTGAGATGGGAGATGAGGGGGGGGGGAACTTTTTCTTCCTTAAGCTATTATATTTTATTTAGTTTCCTTTTTGTGGGAAGTTCACATTCCTTTATTTAGTATATTATTAGTTAGTTTAATTAAGACATTGTATGATTAGGTAATTTTTACGTTTTGAAGGGATGAACTAGGTAAAATGATTTAATGCTTTTATTGATAAAAGGAATTGTAAAGGATTAATTTAAATTTCTCTATAACAGTAGAATAATTACTCGAAGTGAATTTAACGAAACAGAATTTGCAATGAGATTATTTAACGAAATTAATTTCTAGTGGGGTTTAGTAAATTTAATTAATATGGACCTATTGAAAAATTTAAGTTTTTCGATAGTTAACTGCAATTTAAAATCTTTTAATCGTTAACCTAACCTTTGACGATTAAGTTAGAATGAACATTTTAATTAGAAAATATCTTCAGAATATTTTATCCGACCTGACTTTAATAATATGATTGAATTAAAATTATATTATTAAAAAAGGAATATTTAATTGGTCAATATTTTATGGGGGTGAACTTAATAAAAAAAATTTAAATAAAACATAGGGACTCTTAATGTTATTTTTATGTGGTCAATATATGTGGCCAGTATACTGACTACAATAAAAATAATATTATGGAAGTGCCTTAACCTGGAAGGTTAATTTAACATAGAATCCTTAAGCTATCAAGCAGTCTCAAATTTTTGAATAACTCTAGAGACGGAGAATAGGCAGTCTCTCTCTCTTCTCCACATCATCAAACTCTATTAATAAGATTAGGGGATGACATGCGGACCCCTTATAACCTCACCTTGTTTAGACCTTGGGCGTGACCCTAATTTTAATCCTAGTCAACATTTAATATAAACGTAACCTTGTGCATCATTAAATTTGAGTAGATGAATAGGGTTAAGGGAAGTTGACACATAGTCATGGTTCCCCTTAGACCCTCTTGACAATAATATTACTGTTTAATTTCTCTTTCAAAAAAAAAGTTGTTGCATTTTTGGGCTCAATTTTTTGGGCATGACACTTGGTATCAGAGTCACATTTCAAACACTGGAACCTTAAACCCACTTTGTTTCTAAAACTTTAAAAATGTTTATTTTAACATTTTCAAAACAAGATGAAAACTTAGTAGAAAAATTTATGCAACAACTTTCACCATATTCTTCAAACTTATACCACCTTCCTATGTGTGTAGGATGCCTCCAGTAACACGGCAAGCTCATGCTCATGGGAAAAACCATAGACGTGCCCCTTTGGCACGAGCTCAGTTGGAACATAATGTAGGGGGTAATGATGAGGAGTAGAGACCTCCTCCCGAACAACCCCCCAACCCCAACCAGGAAATATTCAATGCACTTCAGAATCTAGTCAGGATTATTTTAGACAGGATACCATAGGATAATCAGCACGCAGGACTTGGGGGTGCAGCGCATGAGCGTAGTAGGAGTCCCCCACCTAGGATTATGGAGGACCAGGCTGACCATGAGGGTGAGTCAGTACATATGCCACCTCTAGAGGCAATTTTTCCAGCATTTGAAAGCGTACCCTGTGACACAGGGGACCACATCAGGGAACTTATTCGCCTTAACCCACCCCCCTTTTCAGAAGCCACAGGTGGGAGTGAGGCTGAGGCTTTCCTTTTGAGCCTCGAGAGATGTTTTGGATTGCACCCTTATGGGAGAAATACAAGGGCACACTTTTCTATCCACTTGTTGAGAGGATCAGCAGCTATTTGGTGGAGGACAAAAGAGTTAAAGGGTAATCTGTCTATGGATACCCTCACTTGGGACACCTTTCTAGAGAGATTTAGGGATTTTTACCTATCTGAGTACTATAGGCAGCGACAGATTGATGAGTTTCATGAACTTCACCAGAGAGGGCTCACTGTCACACAGTATGAGTGCAAGTTCTTGGAACTTCTACCGTATGTTGACTATATGAGAGATGAGAAGATCAAGGTCAACTGCTTTGTTAGAGGGTTGAATGCATCCATATCAGGTTTAGTGCACATGGCAGCACCCGGGAACCTTCGAGAGGCCATGTAAAAGGCCTTGATTGGTGAGGAGATTTAGGGTAGGGGATAGGATACACAAGATCGGTCACAGAACTGAAACACCACACCATAGAATTTAGGGTATCAGAACACACATTGGAAAGGGAATAACAACAACAATTAGAAAAATAACAACCATTCTTTAGGATCTTACAAATCCCCCCCATCTCAGCAGTAGTCATATCAGGGGCAGAAACAAAAGGCCCCTCAAGGGAAAGAGGGCTCCAAGCCCAAATAGTGGTAGTCACAGGCTCCTAGTAAGGACCAGAGGTCACAAGCATCATCGACACCCCCATCTAGGACTCAGCAGTCCTCTAGGGGTGGTTATAGTGGTTCTAGTAGGACAGGGGGCTCACAGTATTCTAGACCCCAAGGTACCCAGTTTCAAACTCGAGGGCCATGTTATTCTTGTGGTGCCATGGGGCACTTGGCTAGAGAATGCCCTCAAGGGGGTGGACAGTGTACCGCAGCATCAGAGCCCACTGTTGGTGATATGGGTAGGTCCCAGAGAGTTTTTGCAGCGGTTGACAACCGCCAGGCAGAACATCAGGCTACTATGATTGAGACTACAGGTATGATTGGAGATAATAGAGTTACTATTCTATTTGATTCAGGTGCTACAGATTCTTTTGTTTCTCCATTGGTTGTGGAACATTGCAGGCTAGTGACAGCTAGACAGGAAGTTAGTTGGGAGGTAGAGTTAGCCTCAGGATCTAGAGTACCTGTCACTTCCTTAGTTAAGGATTTCCAGATATAGATTGGTTCCATGACCACCATTTCAGATTTACGTATCACTCCTCTTGGATCCTATGGGATAGTACTTGGCATGGATTGGCTTTATGCACATAAGGCCAAGCTAGATTATCAGAAAAAGAAGGTAGAATGTTTAGATGACAATGGCAATGCTATAGTAATTCCAGGGGTTCAGAGGATAGTATCCATTCGTATGATTTCCACTATGCAGCTTAAGCGGTGCATGCAAAAAGGGTGTCAGTTATTTTCCATCACAATCAGTGATAAGGATTAGGAAATAGAAAAGGAAACTTCTCTTGATGATCATCCCATGTTACAGGAATTTGTAGATGTGTTTCCTTCAGAATTACCCGGTATGCCTCCCCATAGAGAAGTTGATTTCCATATAGACCTTGTGCTAGGTGTTGCACCAGTATCTAGGGCACCTTGCAAAATGTCTCCTAATGAGCTTAATGAGCTCAAGATTTAGCTTGAGGATCTCCTTGAGAAGGGGCACATACGACCTAGTGTCTCTCCTTGGGGTGCACCAGTTATCTTTGTCAAAAAGAAGGACGGATCACTTAGATTGTGTATGGATTATAGGTAGTTAAACAAATTAACCATTAAGAATCGATATCCACTACCTAGGATTGATGACTTGTTCAATCAGTTGCAGGGTGCCCGTGTGTTCTCCAAGATAGATCTTAAATCAAGATACCATCAGTTAAGAATTGTGGAGAGTGATATCCACAAGATAGCTTTCCAGACTAGATACAGACATTATGAGTTCACTGTTGTGCCTTTTGGTCTTACGAATGCCCTTGCTGTGTTCATGAGCCTCATGAATGGGGTATTCCACACTTTCCTTGATATATTTTTGGTTGTGTTCCTTGATGACATACTGATTTATTCTCGTAATGAGAAGGAACATGAGGAGCATTTGAGACAGGTATTGTAGTGCTTGAGGGATAATTAGTTGTATGGCAGCTTGTCAAAATGTGCCTTTTTCAGAATAGAGGTCCAGTATTTAGGCCATGTTATTTCAGGTGATGGGATCTCAGTGGACCCATCTAAGATTGATGCCATTATGAATTGGCCAGCACCTACTTCTGTGACCAAGGTCAAAATTTTCATGGGTCTCATAGGATATTACAGGCAGTTTGTACAGGGTTTCTCTAGAGTGGCTCGTCCTATCATGTCCCTTCAGCGAAAGGGAAAGAAGTTTGATTGGACAAAGAAGTGCAAGAGGGCCTTTCAAGAACTCAAGAAAGCACTTACCAGCGCACATATTTTAGTAGTTCCAGAGCCTACAGTGGACTTTGTAGTCTGTACAGATGCTTCCTTGGATGGTTTGGGGGTAGTTCTTATGTAGGATGGGCGAACTATAGCATACGAGTCTAGGAAACTTAAGACTCAAAAACTCAATTACCCTACCCATGACCTTGAGCTTGCGGCAGTAGTACATGTTTTAGTGCGATGACAACACTTTCTCTTGGGACATCGAATTGAGCTTCATTCACACCATCAAAGTTTGCAGTATATATTCACTCAGCCAAACCTTAATGCTAGGTAGAGGAGGTGGATGGAGTTCTTATGCGAGTATGACTTTGATGTCCATTATATCAAAGGAAAATAGAATGTGGTCGCTAATGCGTTGAGTAGGAGGCGACATGAGTTATCTTCCATGACCACTGGTACAGACTTGAGAGATCGTATACTACACCATTTGCAGGAGGATGCCTTATATTTACAGGTTTGTCAGTTGATCCGATCTCAAAGACCCCTTGTGGGTAGATTTTTAGAGTATTCCTTGGAGTTTGATGCACTATTATGTCATAGAGGATGCATATATGTACCTTCTTCTGGGGATTTGCATAATACCATCATGCTAGAGGCTCATAGAGCCCCTTATGTGGCACATCCTAGAGTTAAGAAGACGCATGCTGATTTGAGACAGCTCTATCATTGGCCGGGTATGAGGCAGCATATTGTGGAGTTAGTAGCCTGGTGTCTAGAATGCCAGAAGGTTAAGGCCAAGCATGGTCATCCTAGAGGGCTCCTTCAGCCTCACGAGGTACCTATGTGGAAGTGGGATGTTATATCCATGGACTTTATCGTTGGTCTCCCTATGTCATCTCCTCGCCATGATGCTATAATGGTGATACTTGACAAATTCACCAAAGTGGCCCACTTCACACCCGTTCGTACCACATTTATAGCCCCAGCAGTGGCCCAGGTTTTCTTGAGGGATATAGTTAGACTACATGGCATTCCTCAAAAGATCATTTTTGATAGAGATTCTCTCTTCACATCATCTTTTTGGAGTGAATTACAGGAAGGTTTGGGCACCAGGCTCAACTTTAGCACAACTTATCACCCAGAGACAGATGGTCAGACTGAGAGAGTGAATAGGTTCTAGAGGATATGCTTCGTATGTATTTTATGGATCATTAGGTCAAGTGGGAAGATTATTTGCACTTAGTAGAGTTTGCCTATAATAATGGGCATCATTCATCTTTGGGTATGCCACCGTATCAGACACTTTATGGTAGACCTTGCAGGACACCTCTAAGTTGGGATACGATTAAGGAAAGAGTTACCATTGGGCCCCAACTAGTCTTAGAGATGGAGCAGCATGTAGCCTTAATTAGGCAGCGTCTCCTAGAGGCGCAGGATCGACAAAATAGTATGCTGATGCAAAGAGGATAGATCGGGTATACATGGTCAGAGATAGAGTTTTCTTGAGAGTGCAGCCTCACAAGATTCCAATCCATTTCGGAAAGGGCTCTAAGATTGCACCTCAATTTGTGGGTCCACTTGAGATATTGGAGAGGATAGGACCCATTGCATATCGTTTAGCCCTGCCACCTAGCCTATCACACATCCATGATGTGTTTCATGTTTCTATTTTGAGAAAATATATTTATGATGAGTCTCATGTTATAGATTGGGATGCCTTACAGGTGGAGTCAGATGGGCAGCTAGCGCTGGAGCCTATTCGCATTTTGGCATGCCGGATGCTGGGACTACGAGGCCAAGAGCTGGACTAGGTTAGGGTTCAGTGGGATTGCTATGATGACGTTACAGCTTCATGGGAGGATGCAACACAGATGAGAGCTCAGTATCCCCATATTTTTTATGAACTCCAAGAGGAAGTTCAAGCCTAGGGGGGAGGATGTGAGGCCTCACCTCAAACCCCATCGTAGTCTTCCAGTTTTTTGCTTATTATAGATTTACCATATGATAATTTGCTTTTGATGCACTATAGACATTATGGACTTTATGCTTTATGCCATGGATTTGATTATTTTGGATGTATGGACACATGATGCTTTATGATGCACCTTATGGACTATGATATGTTTTTTATTATGAACCTTTATTCTGAGACTATTGATTTGGAAACTCATTTTGAATATGTTATGGTTATTGATGAGATTTGGATTTATTTGATAAAGATGTTGAATTTCAATTTATTGCAATGTGAATTTTACCTTATGATAAATGCTTAAAATGAGAATTATGTAACCTTTTGATCTTTAGTAATAACTTAGTATATTGATTATGTCCGTATATTCTGAAAATTGCTTATCTCTTTATGATGTATATTTACTTCCTCAGATTACTGATATTTGAAATTGAGTGTGCAGGTAAGAAACCATGGTATTTTATTCGGGGAACCAAACAAAGGGGTATGTGAACTTAGTTGAGCCAAGGTTGCGTCTGATGAGAGACAAGACCTCGTTGTTTTGTAATTTTATTCGTAAAAGTAATTGGATGAGTGTGAAACTGTAATCTTTAAACGTATTTCTTAAATTGTTTGTGAGTTTTGCCTAAGTGGATATGACATGGCCTAGTGATGTGTAAATTTTGTGTCTGTCATTTGACACTTCTGTTTTGTACTTAAGGCCATGACATGTCAACTTGAAAATGGTTGTCCACCTACCTAGATTAGTACATTGGTGAATCCCCATATGCATACCTTGGGTTGGGAGATGGGAGTGTGGTCACCTCATTGAAATTTCGAAATTACTCTTAGAGTGGACTTTTAGAAGGGTTGTGGAGTGTCCAGGGGTATTTTGGGGTCATTTTTAAGTAGCCCACTTGTTATACCAATAGTTAAGGGCCTTTTTAAACCTAGGATAGCCCCTATTTGACCATGTGACCCTTCCAAAAAGTTGATTTCCCAAGTTGGACGAAAATCAACTCTTGTGAGGCTTGACTTGGGTAGAACATCTTTCCACATTTGTGTTAGGACATATTTCACCTTTTTGAAGCTCCCTTTCTTAGTTCCATTTTTGGTAAGGAGTAAGAGTGTAGGGAAGAGGGACCAATTAGAGAAATTTTCTTCTCCCCATGAGCTTTCTAGAGGGCTTTTTAGTGGGAACTCTCCAAGTTGGAGAGTTTGAACACCCACTCCCTAATTTAGGACATTGCTAGAATTGGAGATCATGGAAGGAGGGATTTAGCTAAAAGGGAGCTCTTCCACAACTTTCTTCCTTAAGCTTGGATTTTAGGTTGGTGGATTTTATGCACTCTTTTTCTCTCATGCAATCTTATGTACTCTTATATATGCTTGTTGTTGTGTTTATGGGTTTGTTGAAAAAGCCATGAATCTTGTTGTTAATGTATTGTTAGATGTTGTTGCAAAGATTTTCCTTTGTTTTTCCTTTGTATGTTTTTGTTAATGGGATTATCAAGACTCACTCACCCTTGGGAGGGAAGAGTAGTCTTGGGGGTGGAGGAGTTATGACAGCCCTTGGTGTAGAGTCTCTCTTCAAGGAGGAGAGGGAAAAAGCATGGAGTATGGGCACCATGAAGCCTCCCTCATAGTGCTTCATTGGGGGTCATAAGGGTTTGACATTGTTCTTGTTGCAAATGTGAATTGAGAATGTTTTGGGCAGCCATGTGAAGGCTGAAATTTGTATGTTTTGGGATGGCCTTCTCCCTTGGGTACTTGCTCCACTCCACTCCAAGTAGGATCCTTGAAAGATCCTTTGTAAAAGCCTTTGGATTGAGAGTTTTATGTGAATGTGCATGCTCTTGTTTGTTATTGTTGTATGAGTGTTTTCCCCACCATTGTTTGGTTCCCCAAGCTCAGGGGTGGCCTCATAAGAGGCCTAGGTTGGGTGGAGAGCTGGCCAATGGTTTCTTTTTCCTCTTGTTTTTGTCTTGTAATGTAGATTTGAAGATTGAGGTTTCATAGAAGTGGAATTGATCGTAGAGGACAAGTTAATACATTGATATTATGTACATCCTCCAAACTGATTTTCTAAAAGCCATGAGGCATTTGTTAGCTTTGTATCTAGAGAAAGATAGATTTTGTAGTAAGCCTTTAAGGCTGCAAATTTCATTGCACTTGTTTGGTAATAGTTCAACATGTATGAGAATTGCATTATTAAGAATGTAAATTTTAAAAAAAATATGTATTTGTAAATCCTTAGATTACTACTATCTTAACTTTCTTGAATAAAAATCAGAAAATTTGGTTGTGATATGCTAGCATAAATTTTATGCCTTTCTCTTTATGCAAAAGACATAATCTCTCTTTTGATATGTATATAAAAGCCTTTTTTTTTCCTATTTATGAATGTTCTTTAATCTTGGAAAGAAAATCTGAGTGTTAGAGGAAATTTAGTCCTTGAAATAAAATTTATCTTCCTTTTCATTCTTATGTGTTTCAGCTTAGTTAAAATAAAAATAAAACAAGAAGTGTTTATTAGGAATTTATTTTTAAACTATAACTATAATATTTATTTGTTGTAAATCCTTTTTGTTGTTATGTTCAAAAATAAATTGGTAGAACAAGAAATCTTAAGTCTATGTAGATGACTTACAATACTAAAATCTGCATATACATTTTATGGTTATCTTATGTTCTTTTAAAAAAAAACAAAAAACATAAGTGCATATATTTAGAATCTGCCACAGATATATATATATATATAAATTTTCAAAGAATAAATATACATGTTTTTTTTAAACGCAGGTTTTCGAATTGAAATATAAAAAAAAAAAATATTAAAAAAAGAGAATATGGGGAGGGGCGGCCGAAGCCAACCCCAACCCCCACTCGCGGCTTTCTTTTGATAGTGGGGCAGCTCGTGGTGGGCGCGGCCACCATCGCTGCCACCACAGTCGGCGGCAATGTCGCCGCTATGGTGGGCGGTGGGGGTAGTGCCACCCATGGGTCGGACCAGCCACCATATCCCCCGCTGATTATCCTGCGTTGTATAATAATAAAATGCGGCCACTAAGTATTTCGCGCAGTCATTAAACTCGCGTTCCCTCCC
>MU228435.1:0-43743 GCA_018584345.1 Thuja plicata | reverse complement strand
CCTTAGGGGTCCTACAACCCCTTGGGACACACTTGAGTGTTTAAATATGTCAAAAGGGGTCATGGGGACTTCCTAGGGGTTGTAACACATGATAAGGCATACTAGGACCCCTAGGAAGTCCCCATGACCCCTTTTGACACATTAGAACACTCAAGTGTGTCCTAAGGCATCATAGGAACCCTTGGGACATGCTTGAGTGTTGAAATGTGTCAAAAGTGGTAATGGGAAGTTGCATGACAGACGTTCCTACAGACATGTCCACAAAAAATCTTCATACATGGGGCCTTACAAATCCTAGGGGTCCTAACGTGTGATAATGTGTACTAGGGACCCTTAAGTCCCTTTGTGACCCCTGAGAACACATTGAAACACTCAATTGTGTCCTTGGGGGTCACAGAGGGACCTAACGGGCCCTAGTACACCTTCTTATGCGTTAGGACCCCTAGGAAGTCCCCATGACCCCTTTCAACACATTAGAACACTAAAGTGTGTCCCAAGGTGTCGTACGACCCCTTGGGACACACTTGACTGTTCTAATGTGTTGCCGTGGGTTACAAAGGGACCTAAGGGGTCCTAGTACACTTTCTCAAGCCTTAGGACCCCTAGGAACTCTCTGACCCCTTTGGAAACCTTTTCCATGCCTTATACTGGTGTAATTAACCTATATATTAATATGTCCTATATAATATATATTATATATATGCTATACTTGATTTTATTATATATACAACAATATTTTATATATAATATATAATACATATCATATGAAGTATGGAGAAATGGGAGGGAGAAAGGGGTTGAAAATAAATTAAGAGGGAGAAAGGGGAGGGAAAATTTAAAATTCAAAATTCTATCAGTATTTTTGGGTACTTGAAAATATCGGGACCCGATTAGGCTCGGTATTGCTTTGTGCACCATACCTACCTGGTCAACTCTTCAAATGTCTCAAAAATATGTTTTTCCCCTGTTTCTCTGAGTTTCAGACCTCGACCATGTAGCTGACGACTTTTTTTAACCCAAATTTGATAAAATGAAAAGGGTATCTTAAGGAGATTATCAACTTTCTATCGATATAATTGCTGTCAAATTTTGAATTCGGTAAGTAATTATTAGTTATTTTTCAGTTGACTTACCTCTAAAGTGCTGATTTATATACTGATTGAAAAATGACTATAACTTTCAGACGGTATAACATTTTTGAAATCCAAAAAATGCATCACATTATATGCTTCGCCTACTATAAGATTTTTTTTTTTTTTGAATTTGGTAAAGTTTTCAATGAGTTAAGGTGGTCAGACACGGGATTTTTTAATTCTGAAAACGTTATAGCAGATAATTCATAATTAATTATTTTTTGGGAATAAAATTACCCAAAAATATACGTCACATCCGGGCACTGAGTCTACTACTTATATATAAAATCTTAAAAAAAAATATTATCATTTGATTATGATTAAGGTGGTCAGACATACACCTACTTATTTTTTTCTAAAATTTTTGTACTTCTGCATTGAAATCTATACTTTTCACTAATCATATTAATTTTTTTTTCAGAAAAAGGCCTATTAGTTTAGAAAGTGCATTCAATTTCCTACAAATTCTATTCTTACAACTTTTCGATATTAGATTGATAGCTAGTTCAAATTTTCATGTCAAGTTTACTAACCCTAATTTTCTAATTTTCATTGCCACTTAAGGGCATAGTTTGGCCCCTCATGATCTTGTACATACCCATATCTGAATCTCTCCAAAGGAGATTAGTGGAAGGGACCCAAACTTCACACATGTCTTGCTGATTTGTCAAACTAGGTATGTATTCTGGTTCATCTTCACTATCTAACTTATTAAGGATAGGAGTAGTATGCTTGTTGTGATTCGCAAAGCCTAGGCTAACCAGCTTCTTAGACTTGCATCCAAAAAGAGCATGATCAAGAGGTTCGGCTCTAGCATCTAATATGTGATTAAAAGGGCCATATCCAAGATAGCCCATTTGTCTGACAAAAGTATACCCTCATCCATAAGCCTTAGGAGAGGGAGAGAAGTTCTCATTGTGCATGTATTTATCTTCTCCATAAATCCAGTCTCTAATATCCATCTCTTCTTTCTCATCTTGAATAGGCACTCACTGAGGACTCTACAAATGTGCCAAATAAAGTCATAGCTAAAGAGGAGGGTCTCTTTTCTTGTGAAGTGTTTCCATAAGACCAAGGTGAAACTGGCAATGTTGTGAGGGAGTTGAGTTGATACACCCCCATGCCAAGGTCTATCGAATTAAGCTTGTTTTTACATTCAGCTAAGGTCGCATCAAATTCTTCTGCTTCTCTATTGAGGGGAACATGAGTTCCTGCTGAAATTGAGTTAACATATAAAGTGTTCTCCCCAGGTATGAAAATCTCTATTCCATTGTAAATGAACTTAACACACTGATGATCAATAGATGGCACTGCTTGCATATCATGAATCCGTAGTCTACCAAGTAAGATATTATACACAAGAGGGCCAACGACAACTATTTGAAATAAAATATCTTTTTCAACAGGGCCAATCCTAACAGGAAGGAAGGACAATCCATTGGAACTTATTTCTACCTCATCATAGGCTTTGATAGTGATCCTTTTCCTGGTATCTATGACTTTTTTAGAGTAACCCAAATCTTTAAAAAGACTAAAGGAACAAATATTAATCCTAGAACCCCCATCTATCAACACCTGCCTAACACGGGTTCTATGGATAACGACCTCAATATGAAGAGAAAGATTGTGTGGGTGGCTCAAAGATTTATCATCATCCTCTGAAAAGGTAAGGTAATGACGGCTAGCAATTTTGTTAACCATGTTCTGGAATTGATCGATGTCTAAGTTGGTGTGGATGTTTGTCATGTGCAAAGCATCCTCAAGGAATTTCTTGTGTCTCAGGGACAACTCTAAGAGCTCAAAGATCGAAATCTGAGCTGGGGTTCTTTGAAACTGATCAACAAGACTATAGCTTTACTTAGGATTAACTGTTGGTTTTGAGGTGACATTATTGGATGCCACTTGCTTAGGTTTACTTTATTCACTCGAATTAAGTCCTCTAATGACAACGGGACCTTGAATTCATGTAACAACATTGAGGGCTTGCGATGACACTCTAGACTTAGGACCCCTTAGCACCACGATAGGTTCTTCATCAAAGATAGGAGGCGAGTCCATGTCTAGATCATAACCATAGGGATCTTTACCTCTCATCATATTGACATTCTCTTCTACAAATTCATGCATGTTGATATTATTCTCTACATCTGTGTAAGTATAATTGATCTGAGCTTTGCCATTCTTAGCTTTAGAGGTTTCCCCCTTTTCATACTTGGGCAACAGTTCTTTGAATTCCTTATGATCGATGTTGGTAGTTCAATCCATCTATCTTAAGTTTTCCATTATCAATGAGATCTTGAATAGTATTCTTGAGTTTCCAGCTATTTTCAATGTCATGTCCAATACCATTGTGAAACTTGCAAAAGGCCTTCTCATCCCACGAATGTGGCATTTTTCAATGTCATGTCCAATAACATTGTGAAACTGGAAAAAGGCCTTGTCATCCCACCAATGTGTCTAAACATCAGTTATATAATGTTTTGTAGGATCTTGAGGATATGCAAGGTTGTTAGCAATGAGCATTTTCAAAACATCCTCATATGAGTCACCAAGCTTTGAAAATTGACATTTTTCTTTCTTAGGCCTATCTTGGTATCTCAGCTTGCTCTCTTGTTGATTAGATGTATTAAGCTTCATGGCTTGAACACCACTAGACAAATGGAGCATGGTTTGATCTTTGGGTTGAGATGAGTCCACAACTCCATCATTGACCACTTGTTTGTTCCTATTCCAATGTGAGTTCTTCCCTTTATCCTTGTTAGAGTTGTTATTGTTTTGACCATTGTTGTTTTTTTTTTTGTTGTTGTTGTTGTTTCCATGTTTGGTCAAAATTCCTTGTTCTTTCAAAACATCCTCAATCCTACATGTGGTTTCAACCATCCTGTCAAAGGAATCAAAAACCATCTTCCTAACATCATACAACATTTTGGGAACCGAGTTTCTAACAAGGATGTCAATCTTTTTATTTTTAGGAATAGCTCTAGAGTAGTGAGAGCATTTTCATCTCCACCTTTGCAAGAAAGTGACAAAGGATTCCCCTTGATTTTTCTTAAAGTTGCATAAGTCCAACATGGTGATAAATCTTGAAAGGTTGTATGCAAAGTGTTGAAAAAATTTGTGGACAAGCTCTTTGAAAGTCTTAATGGGTGGAGTTATGTTGGTGAACCATTCCATCACTTGACCCTTAAGTCTCCTTGGGAACAATCTCATGAGCCGCGAGTCATCTTGATGGAACTCAAAACTTGTGGTCTAAAATTGGAACACGTGATCATGTGGATCTCCATTCCCATCATACTTGTCATATTGAGGGATCTCAACCTTTCTAGGGAAGTCTTTCATGTTAACACTTTTGTCAAAAGGATTATGACAAATTGAATCAAGTGAGAATTAATTCTTGGGTGCTAACATCTTTTCCATCATGCTCTTAAGTTTTTATATCTCCTCTTCTTGAGATGGACCTTGCTTCTTAATCTTCTTGTCTACATCAAAGTTATAGGGGACTCTAGCACCCTTGTTGATTAAAATCTCTAGGAACTTGTCTTTGTTTTGCTTTAAATATTTCTCCACATATTGCTGGAAGAGTGGTTCTTGTTGCATTTTCATGAATTCTTGGGAGCTGAGGTCAAAACTTGAGCTACTACCCCCATATTGTGAACCATGATGAGCACGTTGTGAAGGTTGTTTTGAGTTCCTATGAGGTGTTCGTCTCCTATAATGATCATGTCTAGAGGCCCTTCTTCCTCTAGGGATAGGAGATCATGAAGGTGCTCTTGAACATCTTCCACTTCATGGAGTCTTAGGAGGAGTGGATGGAGGAGATTTGTTTCCACCACTAACACGCATGTTGTTAAATTGGTCATTAAGTTGTTGAGCCAAGAGTCTATCTTGTTCCTTCTGAAAAGATTTCCTTTCTATTTCCAACAAGGTTTGTCTCTCCAACTCTAGGAGTCTAAATTGTTCTTCCTTTTTAGCTTGTTCATCTAGGAAGGCTTTCTTTTTATGCTCAGTTCTCTTAAGTCTTTCACTTGTGTATCTTGAAGATGTTTTGAGTGGTGAACTTGATCTTGAATGTTGAAACAAATTATTGGTGTATGCTGCATTTATGTGAGTGTCATAAAGTTCCTCATCTTGGTTTTCACATTCTGATTGCTCATCTTGATAGGCTTGCCTCTTACCTCTCTCAGCGCTTTGGTGTTCATCTAGATATCTAGTTGAGATAAGGGGCGAAGTTGGTTGACTATTATGATAGGAACCACAAAAAAAAATGGTATCTCTATGTTTTGCAAATATATCATTAAGGCGTTTATCCATATCTTCCCTCTCTCATCGATTCATTGTGTAACTCATATCCCTATCCAAGCAAGAAGATGCTAAGGGTGTACCCAACTCACTAAGGTGACTCTTGGAATCAAACCAAACTTTTGAGTTGTTCCTAGGTGATTGATCAAATATGGGTTCTTTTCCCTTACATTTTTGGCGAGTTTGAACTAAGGGTAATTGGTTAAAGACTACTTGAGGTCATTTTCCTTGATCTAATTGATATCTTATTGTAACTGGCATGAGAGAAAAGGTACTAGCTAATAGGATGACCCTAAGAAATGTTGGTACCAAACTAGGATAGTAAAGGCATTAACTTGTCCAAAAGAGATGTGATAAGATAGAATTTTGCAAGGGGTGTAAACCAACACTGCCACAGATGTGCCCAATGAATAGGTGAATACCCTAACACATATGGATCATGTGAATGAGTTACCCAAGTTATATTGATTGAAATTGAATTTGTATGAAAGTGAATGGACAAGAGATTACCAAAACTCTCCAAGTGTGTTATCAAAGAATCTAAAGGTTTATCTTCTCAACAAGGACGGTTTTTAGCTTACCAACTCCAAGCAAGGTCACTTGTGAAATCAAAGGTTACTATTTCAAGAGGTCAAAATGCAAGAATCCAAAGTGTAAACAAGCTTTTAATAGTGGGGTAAGTGACCTAATCTGATCTAGATCAACTAAGGAAGACTGAAAAATGATAGGATAGCAAATTGGGCAAGTTGACAGTTTGACACTTAAGAATGTAGATTTGATGTTCATTTTGATGTTTGTCTTGATGTTTGGTGTATATTTTGATGTTTCACTCACGTAAGACACATCAATAAAATTATTTTTTGCAAAATAAACAGTCACATCACAACCTAGGTAAGCCAGGGAAATATCTGTTGAATTCCCACTTGAACTAAAGTTTAGCCACGTCTACTCATAGCAGACAACTTAGAAGCTTGGAGGCATTGGCTGCTCCTTACATGTGAACTCACTTCTCAGGAACACCAATCTTTGAATCCCAAGGGAATCACTTCCCAAAGGACCATTGTCTCTACTAAGAGTCGTGAAAATGTGGGACGTCTTAGTCAGTCTCTGACCTTTCGCGCCAATAGATAGAGGGTTTTTTGGTCACTAAAACAAATTTTTTAGTCAAGGCATCTGTTCAGGTGGTTGTGATCAAGTCATTTTCCCAATTAAGGGGGCTCTCCCAATCCTTTCAAAGAAAGGTTTTCACCTTAACAATGTAGGGACTTTAACGCACTACTAGGGTACTAGATGAGATTTTGGTTGCCACAACAAATTCATAGTTGTCCACTGTGAGAATAATCACAATGGTATTTTTTATATACTGTTTTGGAAGGGCTTGGCTTTAGCCTGTTATCAGTTGGGAAATCCACTCTCACTGGCTCTATTAAAGCACTTGGGAGGTAGCCACACTAGAAGAATTATATGACTTTCTCTTGCACCAAAGATCCACAAAGGAAGGGGGAGAGGATACGTTCATATAATTCTTAAGATTACAATATAAAAGACACTTCAAACACATAATAAAATGACAACAATGCTTCTAGATTTTTTATCATCCCAAAAGGGCAAGAGCATAGTTTTCTAACATCATTGTCATTCCTAAAATACCAAAATGGAAGTTTATTTTAGAAGTCTTGCATGTGGTTTCCTATTGTAATAAAATAAAGTGAAATGTAAGCACAAAGTTTAGCATGCTATTGATCAAGGCAACCTGCAAGATGATTCGTTAGTAGTATTTATTTGAGTCTTCTTTTCAACGTCCTGCAAACCACATGTTAAGTTGTTTCAGAAATAAAAATCAGATAAACAAAGTAAACAACAAACAACTAAAATTAGTGGTTAGATCTAAAAATCAATTGTTAGGAGCAATAATAACCAAAAAATAATCTAAATGACAACTCATATCATGCATTGAACCATGTGAAAAATAAGTGCAAGCTAATCATTAAATGCCCTTTTTTTAATTTTAATTTTGATTTTTGACCTAGTCAACAAGATTGGACCTATATGACATGAATTCGGATCCCAAACCCTAAATACAAAAAAGAGACCCATATTAAAAAATAGAGAGCTTTCCAAAAATGTCAGAATTTTAAAAAGATCTTTTCATTTGTGCCTTAGGGAGCCATTTTCCCAAAATAGACTAGTTTTCATAAATCGATCAAATTTGCTATGATATTGCATCCAAATTTAAAACACAAAGAATGGAGCTCCTGTAGAATTTAAAGAACTTTCTAAAAATGCAAAAATTTCCAAAAAATATGCTGATTTGCGCCAAAAATTAATGTTTTACGAAAAATAAAAAAAACTTATAAAAATTCAAAATACCTCAAAAAATTCTAAATTGTTTACTGAAGCTTCTCTGATATGTCTTCAACCTACAAAAAAAAAATTCAAACCGAAAATCCAATATGTTTGGGAGATATGATCAAATCTTTGAAAATCTAAGGTTTTCATCTCCAAGCAAATCTGCACAAGGGGGTTAGCTCCAAAAATAATCAAAACCAGCATGTAAGGTGGGTTGCCCTATGGTGGGCACCAACAATGTGTGCTAAAATGTTGACACACTTCTATGAGTCATTCTATTCAAGATTGCTCAAGAATGAGGTCTCAAATGGTGACTCATAGCTCCCTATTCATGGAGTGCAAGGGTTTGTAATGAAGGCCCTCAGTTTAGACCTAGTTTATACCTATGCAAGTACACCATGAAATGAGAGATTCAAAGAGGAAGAGAAAGAATGATAGCCTCCATGATCACCAAATATGCATGCAAATGAAAAAGAAAACTATTCTATAAGATAACAATGCATGGAAGGAAATATGCAAGCTAATATATGAAAGAAATATGCAAGATTAATCTATTGAAAGGAAATATGAATCTAAATTATCATGATTCCACTCTAAATGGATTTCAATGGATGCATGAGAAGAAGACAAGAAGAAGAGAAGTTACATGGTTCAAGCTCAAATGCTCAAACTCTCCTCCAAAATTGCTCTCCAAACCTGCAACATAACAATAGCATAAAAGTGTATCTCTTGATTATCCAAAAGAGAAGGAGAGGTTTCCTTTTAAAGAGCAATGGATGATAGAGATTAAGAGGTAAAAAGAAATGAGCAATGGTGGAGATTGAATCTTGGTTGAGCCATGTGCTCATAACTTAAAAGGCAAAATCAAAGGCTATGATTAAGAGGCAAAAAGCCCACCACTTAGGAATGTGTAGAGAAAAGGAATTTTTATTTATTTTCATTTAATTTATTTCTTTTTTTCATCACAAAGAGGAATTTAAGTGGAGATTTTATTTAATTAAAAGAGGAATTTTCCTTTAATTAAATAAGATTATTTTATTTAATTAAAAGGGATATTTAAATTAAATAAGATAATATTATTTAATTAAGAGAGATTTTAATTAAATAAGATAAGATTATTTTATTTAATAACAAAGAATTGTCTTCTTTTAATTAAATAGGATAATTGATTAAAATAATTGAATTAATTACGATTTGATCAAGGAAATTGATTTGAATTAAAATGTTGCAAAGCATTGATTTGGGAATTTGATAAATTGATTCCATCATTTGATAAATTGAAGAATGGGGGCCCATAGTCAAGGTGACCATTTTAGGGTGCATACAATGATAACCACTCTAAACATAAGACATCATTCAGAAGCATATTTAATTAATTTATTCATAATAATATCAACTGTGTATTGATACACGATCTTAAACTCTTTTTTCTTGTTTAAATCAATAGATAGTATGTTGATTTGAAAACTATAATTAGACACATCCATATAAAGTAATATTTACACATACTAAATAAAATCTATTTAACATAAGAAATTAAATCTAATTACTATATATTTTATTAAACCTAATAAGAAGCATATTAGATTAAATATATTCCTACACATACTAAATAACATTTGTATATAAACATATGTTGCACAAACTATAAAATACAAACTAAAATACAAACCAACTATACTATGCAAGAATAATAAAGATATTTAAATATACATATGAATACTAATTATACATAAACTAGAAAGAAATTATAAGTATGCCAAAGCTAAACAAGGGAATCTTATAATGATTTCCCTTAAAACAAAATAGTCATACATACGAAACAAAGTCAAAAAGCTATACTGATTGATTTTTTTTAACAAATCAGAATGAGGCTTTTTTTCTATGCATAAGAGGCCGAATCAAACGGGATATATTAAACTTTGAAAAAATACATACAGTTATACGCTAAAAACCAGAGTCGCTTGGGGAAAAAACCCAAACCAAAAGGGAGCATAAAAATGATCCAGCCATAAGACTAAATATTTAGACAGTTAACCCACATAGAGTTCATAAACAGACTGTAAAATATGTAAAAACTGAGCTAAAATGACAAAAATCTTAGTGTCACTTAGCTCTGTGCATAATTAAGAAGATGACGAGGAACCATCCTTGTCACTACCGTCCGATGCAATCTCATCTAAATTAGATTGATGATTCAAGCTCTGTTCCTTCCTAGACTCTTCATTATCATGATCATCATCCTATTCTTCATTCTCTGCATCATCCTCCTCCACCTCTACCTCATCGCTGCCATCTTCCTCTGCATCCTCCTCCTCATCAATCTCCATGGATTCATGGCTTCCCAGGCCATCCATCTTTTTGCTCGTATTTGTACTGATAAACCCAACCTAGATCTTCATCCAAGTCATCCCCATAGGGTTCTTTCAAACCTTCCTCCAATCCTATGAATTTTGAGAGGAATGCAATGCCTCTTTTCATCATAAATCTTCTAACCTAATACTCTTCCCATTCCCATCCCCATAAAATGAAAAGGCATCTGGGAGGCCATCCATACATGTTTCTTCTTGTACCTGAGTGAAAGACAGGGAATGATTCTCCAGCAGTCATGATTATGGCTAAGTCCCAGGGAAGAGGAATGGTTAACTCCTCATCAATGTTGATAATTGCTCCATGAAAGCCCACCAGAAAATCACTATTGAACAGACAATGATAGAGCTCCTCAGCCATAACTTTGCAAACCCCTACTACCAAGATGCTAGCGAGGAAGCCTGCAAAAACATCTGTGTTGACTCTGAAATGTTGATTTGTGTTGAGAAAGTTGAATCCTAGAACATTCCTCATTGTGTGAAACACTAATCTATGATGATAAATGTATAGCTCTTGAAGTGTGGAAGAATCAATGGGAGTGTCAAAGGCATATTGTGCCACATTAAGCACATTTTAATTGGGGAATCCATGTCTAGCTGAATGAAGAAAGAAAAAACCTTTGCTAAAGCAATATGCTTGAATTTCTAGTTTTTATTGTGCATGTTTTTTTGACATCAACATTTCGAATCACACACTATGATCCATCATCAGGATGTCAAAAAAACATACACAATCAAAACTAGAAATTCAAGCTTAATTCAAATGGATTGTGGAAATCTGATCGATTTAATTATATGGCTAGAAATTGCCAGGTAAACTTAAACCCAACAATAGAATGTGCTAAACAAATTCAATGTATAGCTCTACAAGGATCCCAACAGAAGAACAGAGGATAATGCAACTTGTTGACAATGCATCACATCCTTCCCCAAATAATCAAATCTCCTGTGTTATATACGCCACTTACAACCCAACGAAGGGAAAATTAGAATACTTACTAAATTTAGCCTAAAGAAGAGAATAAGATAATTGGCTAAACGACCCAGGAAGAATAAGTTGAGATGAGTTACAATATCTGTCAATGTCTAAATCTAGCTAGGGGAAGGACCTGCCCAGATGATCACAAAAAGCTATCGACTGAATAAAGTGACACTTGAAAAGAAGCATCAATCAATGTTATTTAAGGTGAAGGACAATCATTTATATGAAAAAATTGCAGAGGGGAGTAACAAGCAATGTCAGAGAAAAAAGGAGGAGTCATGACATTGTTGACAAGATCTTGTCATATAACCGATAGAAAATGAGGTGTACCTAATTTTTCACCACCCACCGATTTGAAATTTAAATTTCATGTGGCCATTGGAAAATGAAGAGAATTCCCCAATAGCTCAAGTGGTTTTGGAAACCTGAGAATGCATGCATGTGTACTTGAGGGATGTGCCCAATGCTGCCTGATTAGCTAGCTCGTCTGCCAAATGATTACCCTCCCAGTATATACGGTTAACCGTTGTAGATTCAAATTTATCTACCAAGTTGAGAATGACCTCTAAAGTTTCTTGCAACCTCCAATTTGGAGTGTCATGGGTTTTGACTGCATTTATCGTAACTATAGAATCACCTTCAATCTCCAGTTTATCCGATTTCATCTCAATTGCAAGTGACAACTCAAAAAATAATGCTTTTAAATTTTGCCATGTTGCTGGTGTCTATTTCTAGAGGTCTTGCAATTTTTACAATTACCTTACCCTCACTGGAATGAATAATGCAACCGCTCCTGATGGACCTCAGTTTCCCTTAGAGGCCCCATCAAAGTTTAATTTATACCAACCCTAAGGAGGAGTTGACCAAACACAATTTGTACGCAGCCTAACACTTTGATTTAATTCTCTGCCAATGACAATGGGAGACTTGAGACCAAACCAACACTTCAACATTTTTTCATCCCAACTGGTATAGAACTTATGTTGGGCACATTGAGATTGGATGCGAGAATTCATTAATTATCCTATAGCTACCCCAATTTCATTGAGAAGAGAAGCTAGTTCCATAGATTTTTCTTTAAATAATCTTATGTTCCTTTCTTTCCATAATTCCCAAATCAAAATGGAAGGGGAAATAATCCAAAGATTTCCACAAAGGCTTTCCTTGAATGGCTAGGGCTTGGATGTGGAAAGAGATAAAATGTATTGAGGAAGAGTTGTGGACTGGCCAAATTTTGCACAAATCCATTTCCATCTTTCTATTGCAAAGGAACATGTAAGAAACAAATGATTTGTATCTTCTTCATTATTATGGCATAAATAGCATCTAGAAGGCCCATGATATCTAACCCTTTCAAAAAAATCAACTATAAGGATTCTACCTTGAATTGTAGCCAAGAGAATAGTCCTGCCTTAGGGAGACAAACCTTATTCCAACATAATTGATTAAGAGTCTGAGATTGAGTTTGAAGGTGAATACCATAGATAATCTCATATCCATCCTTCACATTATATTCCCCTGTTTGTGAGTCATTCCAAATGATTTCATCTTTCCCCTATTTGAGCAGAAAGAATCTGTCTTCAAGAATCTTCTTGAGTTGTCCCAATTCCAAAGGTTCTAAGTTGAGATCTGCAAAATGACGCGGCTGCCAAGATCCATCTGAATTGTTCACCGAGGAGAGTAAGTAAGCTTTAACCAAGACCCCCCACTAAGCTGAGCACACTTTACAAATCCTATTGGGCCCCAAGAGTTTATTAATTCTTGGTTATCCCCCCCAGAATCCTCCCAAAAAAGAGCTCCACTTCCATCTTTAATGTTCCAAGAGATGTGATCATCAATAATGCCCATAGAATTTGAAATAAAATTTTGAATTCTAGATCCCCTAGGGAGTATCGAGACTCTAGCCGCTTCCATATCATTTAGGTCATGGAAATATTTTCCTCTTAATATCCTAACCCATTTGAGGTTTGGTTCTTTGAGAATTTTCCAATATAGCTTCGCACCAACTGCCTAATTTTGCCAAAGTTGAATTTGGATCCCTATACCCTCAACGTCCACCAGTTTACATACTTTATCCCATGAGATAAGAGAAAATTTTATTTTAGTATCCGTGCCTTGCCAAAATAATTTATAAAGGAGAAAAACCAACTCAAAAAGAAAAACAAAATCTTTCCTTCCACCAAGACAGTGATAACAATAGGATGTTTAGTTTTTCTAGTTTTATTTAAAATAGGAACTACATTTTGCCAAGAAATGACACATATTTAAATGGTCAAAAACAACAAAGAAAACATCTAAAAGGCAAAGGAAACCAGCGTTGTTTTGAGGTTTAAAAATGCAGTCAAGAAGCCATGGTCTAAAAAAAACAGCACTCTAGTACAATAATAGGCGCTGGCTTTAGAAGATTGAAGTTTGTACAAGAATGTGAAAGTCCAAGGGTAGAAACAACGACCTAATAGAAGATGCTGGTTTTTTTTTGGATGATTAAAAACAATAAAAAAATAAGCATAGAAGATGACGCATTGCAAGGCAGGAGGCGCTGGTTGGAGGATAAAAAAATTATTTTCCCATTCCACCAAATAGTGCATGAAGGCTATAAAGAAAGGTGCTTCTTGTCATGGTTTCATAAAATAACATCAAACATTATAAAGACAAGAAAAGCAGCGATTCTAAGAAATAGGATAAAGGTGTTGATTTTCATTATTTAAACCAAAATTCCCAATTTGTAAAATAGCGCATGAAGAGATGGAAGCAGGCACAGTTCTGAGAGATAAGGATATTCGTGTTTGATATTTAAAAATTGGATATATATTTGTAACAGAAATCTGTTACTAATAGATAAAACTTTTTTTTACATTACTTGTTTCCTCTGATTTCTTCTTTGAGATTTCTTTGGAATTTTATTTGAGGATCCAAAACTAAAAATTCACTACAAAAAAAGTTGTTTGTAGAATCTCCTTGGTTTTCTAGACTTCGTCCATTTAGTTGATAACTTTGTTTTACTTAAAATTGGTGAAATTATTTAAAGGGTTTCTTAGGTGAATTGACATCTTTATACCAATATAATTTATATCTTATTTTGAATTTAATAAATAACTATTTTTTTATTCTCTACATTTATTATGACTAGAGTGTTGATTGATAGGTTAATTGAAAAATATGTATAACTTCTAAATAGTTTCACATTTTTCAAATCCAATAGATCTATCATGTTGTACACTTTGCAGGGTATAGGACTTAAAATAATTTAATTTCATAAAATTTTGACCAAGTTATGGTTTTTAGACATGATTTTTTATATTTTTAGAAGTTCTAGTTAAAAAATCGTAACTAATTATTTACTTTAAAAAAATAGAAAAAAAAAATGTGTCATATCTAGACATGTGTCCTCTACTTATATCTAAAGTATAAAAATATTTTTTTTTAATTATACCCAAGGAGGTTAAACATAGAATTGCTTCTTATTTTTTTCCTCAAAATTTGAATACCACTCCATTGTAATTTCAAATTTTCACCAAATACGTTTTTTTAGAAAAAAAATAGTAGCTTAGTAATGAAATTCAATTATCTAAAAATTATTTAATTACATATTTTTAAAATAATGTCAATTCTAGTGTTCCACATTTTGCACCCTAGTGCGATTCATCATTGCATAGCACTCCTACCTCAGTCTAGGACATAAATTCCACCACATCTCACCCTGTCAATCTCATCCCACTTGCCATAGTCTATTAAGAATCTTGGCCATGCAGCTCGTCAAGCATAGGACTCATGCGCGCCATAGAGACATTCATGAGGCACACACTTGTCTGTGAATCTATAAATGTGCAGAGTGTCATTGAGGCATTACAAATTGCAACCATGCAGAATGTAACGCCCACCCACCAATACCCATTTAAAATTTGTTCAATACATCTCTCATTTTGGGGAATGTATTGGGTCTTTTGAACTCTCTACTTCATGCTCATTCATGTTTTCATACATTCTTGAGGTACTTGGGATATATTTCTAAAATTTTTTCATAAAATTTGTCTTAGCACTTCATTGGCATTCATATCATCTCACATTGGTCCTTTCATATTGGTTCATTGACTTCCATCTCATTGAGGGGGTCTCTACACTTTGTTGCATCTTTTTCTTTGATTAGCATATCACATCTTTCTATCTATTCTAGCATTATCTTGGTGTTTCTATAAGATTTTCTATCTAGTTTCTGTAAAGGTGGAAACACCAAAGTAGGGATATGATTGAGGGAGCTCTCCAAATAGCTCCAGCACTTTTTCATTGTTTTTGTGTGTGCAAGTTCATGAAGAGAAAATTTCAAATCGCCAGCTTCATCAAACATCAAATCGAGTATTACATTCTCCCTCTTTATCATTTATTATTAATTTTATAGCATGTTTTGTTAGTCTAGCTATTTTGTTCACATTTTTATTCTAATAGTTGTTTTAAGTTAGCTTAGTTCTCTATTACTTAGTTATTTTTTTATTTTTATCATTTTTTTACCATCCTCCATACTCTAGCAGGATAGGATGTATGTGTGCTATGCTGACATCCTATACCCACACTCTCATCCCCAACTCACACATCTGTCTAAAGTAGTGAGTTTATGGAGGTTTGTGTTCATTCCCTGTTGTTGATTCCCTCAATTTCTATAATCATAATATTTTAATCACTTAATAATTTTAAATTATTTGTATTTATCCACCATTTAGTAGTCTACTTATTTTAAGTTACTTGTATTTAAACACATTAAAATAAGTTAAAACTCTCTTTGACATCTATTGATCCCTTATCTAACTAGACCACTAGTAGAACTGAGGTTACACAAGGGAGGGTTCATTCCTTGATGGTTTAATTGGTCTTGAGGTCAGTGCACTTTCACTTCTCCACATTTTGGTGAACCCAACGTGAAACTTACATTTGTAAAGATCTTCTTTATGTTTAGATTTTGTGAACTCGTATAAGCTTCATAACCCAGTCTACCTCGAGAACTATAGTGTGAAGGTGTATGAGAACTATAATTCCTCCTAATTTCTACAATCCTAATAGATTGTGTCCTATATTTTCTAAGAATATGGATCCTAAGGATACAAGTAGATCCCACTTCTTCACAAGGATAATATTAAGACTTAAAACCTCTCTGAAGGCAGGATCTGTACATTCTACACAAGCAAGCTCTCCACCCAAATACCTCTCATAGTGGATCATGAATCATATCTTACTATTAAATTTTATAAGGTTAAATCACTTAAGAGGAACCTATGAGACCTTGAGAAATCCCTTCAGAAAAGCGTGTTCATACTGAAGCTTTAAATGTTGTAAGTAACATAAGAGAAATGTTGATCTTAGAAAAGAAATGTCTTTAAGTACTTTTTTTAGTAGTCCCGGATAACTAATAATGTCAGTGAATCACTTATCATAAAATAATTGAATCCATTTAGAGTAAAATTAATTTAATCAGATAATTATAATAGATATTAAATTAAATGTACTTGAAGGAAAGCCAAACAAAATGAACACTAGATTTATGTGGAAAACCGAAGATGGTAAAAACCAAGTAGAAACTAATTCTCATGAATAAGAAAATAGGTTTAGGTGACATTAGTTAAGGTGATTTTTACATAGGCTCACTGCAGGTATGCATACTATTGGTATTATTATTGCTAGTATGCCTACTTCTGGTATGCTCACTATAGGTAAGGCTCACTCCTAGTCGAGATAAGTGCTCTAAATACATAAACCAACTATCATGGATAAAACTCGGCTAAGTGTCGAAATAAGAAATAATGAGAAACTATTCCACCACTAAAATATTTCACACCAACTACAACACAAAAGAATAATCTGCTATCACTGGTTGCATATAGTCACACAAAGATGTTTAAATATTTTCACTTCAAGATTACATCACTCGCATACATATCTCTACATCAAACAAAAATCATCCTCTATATATATTGTTCTATGAATCTATGTTGGCCAAGCACAATATTGATTATCATTTTACAATTTAGCCACATTCAATTTGAAATAGGTCCCACCAAGACATTTCTATGGCGGAAGGAATGAGACATGGACCACACTAAAATTTCCTCTCTCAATGCAACAAACTATCCATTCATCACATCATCTAAAGACAAACAAGAAGATCTATATGTTACAATGCATATTATGTTGCCAAATGACAAACACGAATAACCATATAGGACCTAACCCAAAAGAAATTATCTCAATATGTTATGACATGAATGGGACAGATATAATGATGGCCAAAGATTGAAAATTATAGCTCATCATTCAAAGCACACCAATTCTAGATTACCAAGGCAAAATAGAGCTACAACTGAGTATATTAACATCAATGACAACCATTGATGACAATAACAATAATCAAAATCATATTCCACCACCTTTATCATTGGGACAAATCATGGCTAATAATGTATCCCTTCCTCCTGTGTATTCATAGGGAGACCAATAAAACCTTATTAGAGAATAATTTAGTGTCATGATCTCTAGGGTATCAATACAATTTGTGGGATCTATACCTAATAATAATGCTTTAAAAAATGATGTTGTCCCCAATATCAAAATATATAGGAATCCCTTGAGATACGATTCAAAGAATACTGGTGTGAATCCTATCTCTAAGGGTGGTAGTGGAGGACAAGTCAATAGTTGATCATTTTCTCCCTCTAGGGCTAGAGGCAATCTATCTCCTGCTCTTCCTCTTCCCCATAACCCTATTATCAACATCATATTGCATAATATGGGAAATTGAAACAATAGTTAGTTAATTTTTTTCCTGATACTAAACAAAGTTCTTTAATTCTATATTATCATCGCAATACATTAAACATGAAAGTGGTAAACACACCACTACAATAGAGGGTTGAGACCCTGAATTTATGAAGGTATAATTGTGATGGGGATCCACACTTCCACATTGATTCTTTGCTGACTCAATGTGCATTGACTACAATAATATATATTATGTATTTCTTAAACTATTCGCTTGGTCTCTTAAAGGAACAACTATGAAATGGTATAGATCTCTTCCTAATTATTCTATTAGCTATGAAATAGTATAGCTCTCTTCTTAATTATTCTATTGGCACTTTCGATCACATGATGGATGTCTTATTCAGTTGGCTTCAAGCCAACATAGGAAGTAAGGTCACTATTGTTGATCTTGTTAATTTTAAGAAAAAATAAAATGAAAAGATAAATAATTTTATTTGAATATATCAATCCATCTCTACAAAGGAGAATTTTTCCCTACTTGATGCCGACCTCCAAAGGATTTTTATCAACAATGTACAACTGGCACTAAGAGAGAAACTATCATTAAACATGTACCATAATTTTTATTTTCTTTGCAGTGCACTAACATATTATTAGAACACTATGGATCAATTTGGGGACTCCTCCCCAAATGCCTATGGAGAGCGCCCTTATTTTGGAGGATCATGGAACAAAAATACTATGGCCAATGATTTGGCACTACCATAACTTGCTTAGAGGAATTATTATACAACAGATGCGCAAAGAGGCTAGAAGTTTACTAAGCTATCTAATTCTTATGTGATTATTGTGGAAAGTATGTTGAATGACAACTTAGTAAATCTTCTAGAAATTTGACCCCTTCTTGATTATCAAACCTATCCTCAATAGTATGATGGATCAAAATTCTTCTAGTATCATTATGTACATGGTTACAACATGGAAAATTGTGTGTATCTTTGACATCTATTCCAAGACCACATAGACAAAGGCACTATAAGGGTGAATGAATAAAATATGAAAAGTAACAAGTCCCTGGACAAGGAAAATAGTGATTTGAAAATCTATATAGATCAATTTCCACCACATTCATCAAATTTTCTCAAGGCATCTTCATCATCTCCATGTTCATTGAGTGATAGTCCCTACATTATATAGTGACCATCACTCATATTTACCCCCCTACATGTACACTGTTTGAGATGACTATTAGTACAATCTATACAACATAGAACCATCTCCCCTCTATTTATCGACATAGATTAATGATGTGTCAATTAGGGGCATCATGGTTGACCCTAGTTGTTATGTTGATGTAATCACTAAGGAGGTCATCTTCGTTAATGCTCTAAACATAGGAATATATTACAGGTGTCTCATCATCATTAGGAAGCATGATGGGATGTCCCTTACCCTTTTGGGTTCAACCGCTTTGATGGTCCAGGTCAAACCAAAGGTAGTTTTCTCAACACTAATTATGATTCCTAAGTTGGACCATTTTTAGGTAAAGCTAGATTTCCCATTGTTGAACTCTATGGGAGCTTTATTCTCGGTTCATAAATGTTTGAGGTTTCCCCATTAGGGTATCATCCACACTATCTAGGGTACTAGATATTTCCCTCTAGTATCTTGTGGAGGCTTATCCCTTGACAATTTATGGCCTACTTTGATAAGGTCCCTGCATCTATGGTAGGATGTAAAGTTCCTTTATTATTTAAAATAAAAAGTCAGGGAAATTAATTTGAAATTTGTAGCACCTTCCCCCACTTAGCCCTCTCACGAGGCTTAGTGTGCTACATAGTATACCCTTTCATCAACATATTGGAGAAATAATATGCCCCATGAGCAGCCTCCTCTCCCATCTTAGTCTACGTTTCCTACATCAGTGTCTATTGTTTCTGCATCTACACCTAGTGCAGATAAGAGAAAGGCACCCACGCTACCCAACCTTAGGGTGTATCTTCCTTTTCCCATTCCAATAATAGAAGATATACATTTCTCTTGTATTTTTGGCAAGGGTAAGAGGTATCCTAAGGCCACACCATCACCTTTGCTTGTAAGAAAAAACATTATTAGTGGGAAAGGGCATTATCATGTGTAGTCACCAAAAGGGTAGAGAGTGTCTCATCAAAGCCTATTTTTGTTTGTACGTCCACCTCTACATCTATATTTGATCTTTCTTCCATTGTAGTTATACCAAAATTCCACCCTGCAACCTTTTCCATCACACTTCACACTACACCAAGAGTGACTATTGGACCTTACCCCAAGTGGGTCTATGTGTATAAATATAATTTTTAAGAACCGCCTTTCATCACCACATTGCTATATTTCCTACCATTTCCTATGTAACTCAACGTGCTCCATGCCCAAGTGGTATCTAGAATAGGAATGTCCACCCATCCCATGCCAACCCCATCTCTGGATTTCCATGCCAGATTCCCGAGTGTCTTAAAGGTTTCTATGAGGGATTGAATTCCTTCACCTCCATCCTTCAATATAAGTTTGAGAAGGGCCTTGTCCAAAAGTTTAGGTACCACAAGTCTTCTCTAGAAAATAATTTTTAATATTTGGTCATTTCAATGGAGCAAGGCTTAGCTTCTCTTGATTTCATCTATGTCCCTCTCCCAGAGGTCATTGGCAAGTCTCCTTTATCAAAAACTCCACATGTGTCCCCTCGAAGTTATGAGGTTTGAAATTTTGACTTATTTTGGGATTTTCTAGCATTGAAGTGATCTTCCTATGATTACTCTCACTCACCATATTTGATCTATTGGATGATAATGTCAAAGCTCCTTCATCCTTGGCCCTGAATTTTAGTGAGGTTCCTAGGGCTCCCAGCACAACCATGCCATTGATATCTCTACCACCTTCCCAATATGATAAAGCTTGACAGAAAAATGACCTATTGATAGATGACTTGTGAAGATAGTACCGGCTTATTCATCTTTAGTTTAGATTATGTTTTCCTATGTTTCCCCATGATTGTCTTTTAATTTTTTTCACTTCTAGAGTCCCGACCCTTGTACTCAATTGGTACCTAGAAATGGGAGGCTTTTTTTTATGTACCTTCATTTATCTGTTATCTTATTCTTCTATACTTCATGTCTTTGATCTTTCAATATTTTGGGATGATACAAAGTGTTGGGGGCATTTAAGCTCCCCTTCCTTGTTGACTAAAATTTTTCTTTTTCCTTTTTCATGTGTTATTATTTAGATCTAAGTCATGGTTGGAATTAATGAAATATCCTCTGAGAGTATGTATATATTACTCTTCTAGGTCCTAGAAAAAAGCCGTCATATCCCCTTATATCTATTGAGAAATTATTGGAGATTATGTGTTACCCATTAAGAAGTGAAATTCCATCATATCTCTCTCTGGAATGTCTAACTTTATCCCCTCTGAGTAACATAAACCATTCTAATAAATGGTTATTTTATCTATGTGTTTGATTTTCGTTTTATCTAACAATCATGTTTTTTCTACATCATAGGTTTTTATCACAAATTTTTCAAATTTTGATCTTAGTTCTTTCCTTTGTGGGGGCTAATCCACTATCTTATTGTCTCAATATTTCCCTATCATACACCTCTATAGCTTATGCTATGAGTATTGACATTATCTAAGCCACCCTATTACATAAATATCTATCTTTTTCTATTCATTTTAGTGCATCTCTTACCCCCTATCAGATGCCTATCTTGCTTTATCTATGCATGTCAGTACACCATCTAATGCCTCCCTATCATATGCTTATCTAGTATTCAGAATGCATGTTGGAGCATTAACAAAATTTCCCTATAATATGACTATCTATCATAACACAACTTGCCACCTATATGGGTGTACCATTGACGGTCATGTGTCTATAGGATGTCTTTATCATTGACCACACTTGTCTACAACTTATTTTCTTAATGCAGCTCAAAAATAAATTAGTGAATCCTAGTTAGGGGCAACCCTATGCAATAGAATCCCAATAAGTAAGCTAGGTAAGTTATCTTTCTTTAGCTCACATCTATCTATCTCTATTGAGATATGCTCGCTAAAGTGGAGGCAAAATGTAGGATCACAAATTTGCACCCCAACATGATTTTTCATTGCATAGCACTTCTACCTTAGTCTAGGAAATAAATTTTACAAGATCCCACCTCATCCATCTCCTCCCACTCCCACCGTCTATTTAGAATCTCGGTCATGTGGCCTATCAGTAACAAAACTGGTTTCTGTTGCACAGACATTTGTACAATGTGCACTTGTTGGAAAATCTGTAGACATGTAGAGTGCTATTAAGATGTTATAAATTTCCACCCTATAGAATGTAACCCTGAAATCTACCACCCACCAATGACTATTTAAATTTTTTTCAATATATCTCTCATTTTGGGGCATGTATTGTGTATTCTAAACTCTCTTCATCACCCTTAATCATGTTTTTGCACATTTTTGAGCTACTTGGGACAAATTTATAATACATTTTGTCTTGAAAATCCATTGGCATTCATATCATCTCACATTGCTCCCTTCAAATTGGTTTATTATCTTCCATCTCATTCAGGGGGGTCTCTACACTTTGTTGCATCTTTTTCTTTTATTAGCATATCACATCTTTCTATGTATTCTAGCACTATGATTATTTTTCTATATAATTATCTATCACTGATTATGTTGTCTATCTAGCTATTGTGGAGGTGAAAAGATGAAAGTAGGGATCAATTTGAGTTAGGTCTCCAAATATCCCCAACGCTTTTGTATTGTTTCCATGTGTGCATGTTCATGAAGAGGCAAGTTTGAATCACTAGCTTCATCAAACATCAGATATTGTATTGCCTTCTTCCTGTCTATGATTTACCATTTTCTTAATAGTAAAATTTCTTAGTCTAGTTATATTCAAATTTATATTGTAATAGTCATTATTAGTTATCTTATTTTTCTATTACTTTGTTACTCTATTATTTTCATTATTTTCTATGTCATCCTCTATACTTTGTCCATGAAGAATGTATGCATGCCACATTCGCATCATGTACCCACTTTGTCATCCCTAACTCATGTGTGTATTACAAGTAGTGAGTTTATGGAGCTTGGTGATTCGTCCCTGTTGTTAACTCCCTCAATTTCCATAATCAAAATATTTTAATCACTTAATATCTTTAATTTTATTTGTGTTTATCCACTATTTAGTGGTGTACTTGTTTCAAGTTACTTTCATTTTAAAAATTTAATAAGTTAAAGCTCCCTTGAACATCTATTATCTTTACACCTAGATCACTGGAGCAATGGGAGAAGTCAGGTGGTGCAAGGGAGGGTTCATCCCTAGAGGTTTTAATTCGTCTAAAGGTCGGTGTAGTTTTCCTTCTCCACATTAACCTATTCAAATTTTCAATGCCACTTAGGGGCCTAGTTTTGTCCATCACGATCTTACACATGCTCTCTAGAATAATGAAAATCCTCTACATGAACTTCTAAAAAGATAAATTATTCATCTCTTTGTTTCATTTTATTTTCTTACAACTTGGTTTCCTCATATTTATCTTCACCAATGTTATATTGAAATGAAAATTTATCTAACTTTGAATTGATATGTTAAACCATAATAATTTTCCTTTTCACCTGCAATCCTTCTAATCTTCTATCTTGATTGTCTCAAAGGATTTTTGAATCTCTACCTTCATCTATTCTTCACAAATTTTAGTATTTTCATCATTATCCAAATTAACAATTTTCTTTATTTTTTCATGGATACATATTTAAATAATACTTCAAATTTTTCCTTGGAAAGGTACTCCTGAAATATTTTGAAAAGCACTACTCTAAGGGATTCCTTCATGGTGAGCTTGATATATTCATGTAAAGTGATAGATCTTCCTTGAAAATTATGAGTTTGATAAAATAACCATCAAACCATCCTGATGCAAAGTGGGCAACTGGAAGCTTGGCAAAGGTCTCTCAATAGGGCAAGGTACCCTAGGTTGTTTTCTTTGTGATGGTCACAAGGCTTCACACCTATCACAAGTGTGATGGAAGGACTTTATTAAGGTTCTCACAACCCCAAAACCCCAAGGGTAACCTAATCACTAGGTTTATTAATCCTTCAATACCAACTACCTAGGTTGGTCTCACAAGCCAATGACCCTCAATCACAAGAATACCCCCCAAATGAAATTTAGGACCAGGGGTGACCTATTATTGTATATTTTGGTCTATTTAGGTCCCTACTTCTTAGTTCCAATGGTTCTTTCACTTAAAGGCAACCCATACCCCATAGTTGCTTCACAAACCTAGGCTTACATGTGCATATACACCTAGGGCGTCAATTCTTTCCCACTGCCCTGCAACTTGAGAACCCTATCTTGCACAATGTTAAAGTGCATACTAAGAGAAATCTTTACACCAAGGTTTATTAGCTGCCCATGGTAAAAAGTGAAGATACACATAATTTTGTAAGAAACCCTCACTTAGGGCCTATAATCCAGGTAGTAGGATTAAGAATTAGATAACTTACAATCTACAAATGAAAAAAGCATGAGACCAAAACCAAAAGGAAGAAGATTCAAACCACTATCTCCCTGTGTCATATTTACATGCTTCCCTGGCCGTATCTGTCCGTACACAATGACTGTTTTTCCCAGAATGCAAGAAAATGGTTATATTTTATTGATTTCAAAATAACAATCACATCTCTTTCCTACCACCCACCTGAATGGGCTATTTTAGGCACTCCCAATGGTTAAAAAATACTTTTGAACAAACTTGACCGTTTGGGAGTTGATTTTCAAAAAGTTGTTAAGTTTTGCTCAAAAGTTGCTTCACAACTTTTGAGCAACTTTTACATTTTGTGCATTTTCGCAACTCTAGCGACCAAATTTGGTCAAGATGTTATTGAGATGATCCCTAGTGGATCCAAACACTAAAAACTAAAAAACAACCTAATTCTAGGGTTTGGGATCATAGTTGACTCATAGTGACCCAAGGGCTTATATTGTGCCAATTTTGGTACTATGGTCTTACATGGTGATCCAATGACTAACCCTAGTGTGTTTATATTTGTAAAGGCCTCTTATGACCTTGAATGAACCCCTAGGGTAGATAGGAGAATGTGGTTTAGTTTGGGTGCTCCTGCACCACATCCTCATGTATTGGTTACTAAAATTTCATTTACAAAATTATGGTTTGAAGTTTGGAAAAAACCTCATAGGATATGGAGCTTACAATCTCTGAGGCTTGAAATATCCTAGCTCTAATACCATTGTAATGTCCAAAATGGTAAATTTATGAAATTGAATTAAGTTGGTATAAAGGAAATCAAAGTAAAATTTTATTCTCATTCCAATATCTAAATAAAATTAATTTTTCCAAATAAATTGTTTAAATACCTTGAAAGTTTCAACAATAAATCTTGCAAAATATGGACTTGATTTGTAGATATATGACTCTCAAAATAGCTATAAACCTCACCTAAATTAACATGATAGTAAAAATTAGGAAAGTACTTATTATTTGCATAAATTCAATGGACTCAAGGTTGATATTAACATTAATATACTTGAGATACAAATTAACCCAAAAATAGTGAGCAAATATGAAGGGCGAAATATACTACAAGCTCACAAAACTTCAAGATAAACTCACTGAAATTCAAGTAAAATTTATTAATTGTAAAATATCATGAATATGCATCAAATAATATCAAATCCATTCCCTCAAATCTATTCTTAACCTAGGCAACATGTAAAAACTTACAACTAACAAGAACCTTATCTATTCAAAATAATGATAACCTCATAAATGAGATTATTCAATGGTAATCATTATCTTCCTTTCTAAAAAGACTCAATAATCCTATAAATCACATCCTTATATCACCTTATAAACTATGAGCATAATGTTTAAAATTCTTTTCACTTGGTTTATCAACCACTGAAGAATTAAGAAAAAGATTAGTTGATATCTAGATCAAGAATAATGCAAAATAAGGCGACAACATAAATGTATGTGAAACCACTTAAATTTCCAAGTGGGGAAGCAAAACATTACAATAAATGAGAGAAAAACCCCTCCATGAAATGCATGTGACCTCATATGTCAAGTACCCACTAATTTCTTCTATATCCAATGCATTGTGCCACTTGTATTGGGTTGTCATAACCATTAAATAAATAACAAAAGACTATCGAGGATCTCACACTCAAGAAAGAAAAAAAATTAAAATAAAATAAATTTAATGATAAAATAGTTTTTTATCCATAACCAAGTCCTCAAAATAAATTTTATTTTACAGTTTATCAAATACTCCTGATTTGTTATTTTGGGGTTGTATACATACTATTTTTATTAAATTTTTTTTTTTTTTGAAAAAGGGACATGATACTTATAAAATTGGCATGACCATTTTGTTTGCAAGAAATTAATGTATTAAACTATCATCAAATTGATAGTTTCTTCTGATACAATGTAACAAGATATATATTATCTTCTAGATAGAGTTCCTTGGGATGATTACTTTACAAACATTCAAATTTTGTTTGTGGATTCCTCTCTTGCATATTCAGGAGACACTATTGATGACATACATCTTTTCTTTGTCTTCAAATGAGGTGTCCTTATCTTTGGACAATTTTCTACATCAGCTACTAGGATATTTTTTTATTCTGACCTAGAATACCTATTTGGACAATGAAAATTTTCAACATTAGTATGGAAACACTTGATCATACATAAAAGACTTCATATTTTACTCTTTTTCCCTCATTTTTCATTAATTATTGAAAGAAATCATGTATACCATCTTGGTTTTGTTTATTCCTAAAGGGGGGAGGTTGTTCAAGCGTAATAAATTTTCTTCATCATTAAGTTGTGAGTATCTATTATAATTGGAGGATGTTGACATAATTGTCCCAAAAAAAATTATGAATGCAATAATTTTGAGAGAGAGAGAGAGAGAGAGAGAGAGAGAGAGAGAGAGAGAGAGAGAGAGAGAGAGAGAGAGAGTCACCCAGAAATAAAATATGTATTGAGATGATTAAACAATATAAATAAGATCTTCTTATACAAGAAAAAACAAAGATCACAACACTAATCAGATGTGATAGGTATAACGACCAAGGTACAAATATTAAAAGCAAGGTAGCTAAAATTAAATGGAAAATTTTAACTAATAATATTAAATCCGTAAATGCCTAAACTGGACTTAGGTATGAGTAAAAATTATTAAATCCACCTACTACCTCAAATGAAACTTGGGAGAAGAATTATTATGCAAAATTATATGATGATAGTTCCCAACAACTAGGCCTTGTCATGGACCCACATACAATGTAATGGAGCTAATTTATTAAAAAATAAAGAAAATGAGAAAACCTCATTGGACAAAACTCCTCTCCAAAAATGATATTTAATGAGAAACAACAAAAGTAATAGGATGACTAATGAATGGAGGTCTCTATGCCAATAACCTTCCAAGAACTACATCCTTCTCAAAGATACAAATGATGTCCCCCCCCCCATAAGATGGAAAGTGAGAGAATATGTATTCTCCTTATAATGAATAATTACCTACAAGAATGGTAAGTCTTTAAAGACAAAATGAGATCCACTGAATACAAATTACTTGTCTCCCCTTAGGAATAAATAAAACCCTATATAGTTGTAGGCATGCTTCACATTCTAGATAGGATTTTGTAGGAAGTAGAATCCAAATATTTGTCGAAGTCTTCAAAAGAGTTATCAAGTAGATCTCCTTGTCCATGAAATATCATGGTGTCATGCTCCAATTAAAAAATACAAAGGTGACAAGTAGGAAGTATGCAGAAACTAATATGGACAAGAACCAATAGCAAAGACGATGTGATAGTATTTATGTGATACTATTAATACAATAATTGTCATTAAGGACGAGAGATAACCCCTCAAAGTTGTCCTCCAAATTACCAAGATGAGACTTAACAAACAAATCTAAAAAATGAATCAAATACTTGTCCAACAAAGAAAGATCTGAAAAACTAAGAATACGTACTTCACCCAAGTCTAAAAGACAATGATGTTCCTACTAATAAAGAATGATAGAATTCTCAAGTGACTCTATAGGAGTCAATGGAAGTCAAGGTGGTTTAACTATCTTTGAAGAAGAATCAAGAACCTCATAAGAAACCTTATTTGACGATTCAAAAACCTCTAAAGGATCACAAACATAGGTTAGATCATCTCTAAGAATGAAGAGGTAGATTAGAATCGCAATGAAAATCATCAAGATATGGTAGCATATCAATATGTCCATATAACTCCCAAATGTGATTCGAGAGAGCATGAGGGAATTTAGAATGAATAAGTTACTTGCGAAGATCACCATCCATATGATAAAAGATAACTCTAAAGACATGAACCCTATAGCATTTCCAAACAATATTCTCACGAGGTGTGCTAGGAATGGGAACAAGATTGTACAAATAGAGCAATAAATGAGCTCACAAAGATGAGTGATGATGAAATCTCTCCATTGTTTATAGTTCCCTCACAAAGAAAAGTCTAATTTCTACTAAAATGACTTTCAAAAAATTACTAAGATAGTGCCATTAAAAAAAAACTCCCAAAATAATAAAATCAAGCATAACCCGTGATTTGGTGCAAGATTTTGGGCCCTTTCAGGGTGATATGAGTGATAAGCAAGCATGAAACCAACATGCACACAATCACGATAGAAAATCACCACCAACTTCAAAGTGTAAGCTACCGCAGTCATATACCGAAAGCCTCTTGTTCTCACATGTACCTATTTAAAGAAGAAAGTAACTTTTGTACTTTGTATGTGGGACTAAAAACTAAAGCAATCTCCAAATGAGTGTTGGTCAAGGGCCAACCTGCTCTACTTCCACGACAGATAAACCCCTAAACCACAAATATGTGTCAAGAATTTAGAGACTAAAGTCTGATGAAAAAAATATATGCCAATAGAAAATCATTGTTCGTAGAGTATTACCGCAGCAAAAAAAAAAAAGAGCAACACTGCCAATAAAGATACAAGATATCGCTATAAGTATATCACAGTCAGCAATGAGTATCGCCGGTGAATAAATTAGCCTATGTTAAAAAAAATGCTGTGCAGGGCACAGGGTAAGATGGCTCTTAGAAGCCGATCACACGGGTGCAAACTCTCTACTACAAAACACACCCTATGGCAAATCATGACTAATACCATCTAGCTACTAATTAAAGAGTAGTAATTGAATGTATTCACACCACGACTAGTATTTAAGCGGCTTAATAATAAATCCAACCATGCGAAAAACCTCCTGCTCCAACCCAGGAGTATAGATACCTCCAAAAAAAAGGCCAAGTTAAGATGAATAAAGACAAGGGGATGAGCGAAGTTGAAATTAACTTAAGGCAGCAATCTATATGCTTGACAACATATAGAATCACCACAATTCTTTTATAGATGACTTCAACTAAGGGCTACGACAAAAAATACTCAGTGTTCATGGCTTGGAAGTAGAAACCTAACCTAATGTGAAGCTCAAACCAATAATGTCACTCAAATCTGATAAAAACTGGATACTAAGCAAAAATAGAAAAAAAAAAAAAAAAAAAAAAAATGCCAAAATTTAATCTCAACAGAAGCTCGTGAAGGGTCTCAATGGAAAGAGTTGTACATTGAATGACTTTAATACCATGTTGGAGTGATTCTTCCAAGTCAGGATCGTGAATGCAAGAACTTCCATACTGAGAAAGACAAATATAGTTCACCAATAAATGAAATATGTATGGCAAGAGCCAAAATGATAACACCAATGAGATGTGAGGTTGTGTACAACTACCCAGTTACAAATATTAAATGCAATGTAACTAATACTAAATGCCTAATGTTAAATATAAACTAATAATGCTAAATACCTATGCTGCATGTTGAGGATTGAGAAATGCACATCACGGGGCATGTTACAAATGACACATTGGGGGAAATTTTCAACATCAACAAGATTCACATCCGCAGAGCTATTCTGCGAGTTATGGGTGAGGATGTAGTCTTTCCACATTCACGAAGACTAATATTTACATCGCAGTTGTTGTCTATCTTTCTTTCAAATTCATTAGATTTTCTCTAGTCGTATTCTCTGTTGGATATTATAGTTCAAAAAGTTGTTAAGCTTCGTCTGATGGGGAATAACAGAATTCTTAGGGCTGTTCAAAATTATGATTTTTGGGAGGTTCAAACCTATGTTGGAGGCCTATTTCCTCGTCACTTGTTAATCAATGGGCATACATATGAATGTTCTTGATGGTATCAAGAAAAGCTTAAAATGACAGAACTTTAGACACTTGAAATATGCTCTGCAAAACAATGAGAGGGTGCTCGATGAGGATTTGTGACTGTTAATCCATCAAAAAGTGAGTGGACTGTTTGTTTTGTTAGAGAATGAACCAGCTGATAATGTGGAGCAGTCACTGGTGAATCCCCCTATTCTAGACTTAAATATTGTTGTGGAACAGAGAGCTGGAGAAAATGTAGCTCATAATAATGAAAGTGGTCTCAGTTCGCTGGTCTGAGATGCAACACAAGAGAATGTGGGACTTGAAGAAATGCAGGACACTGCAGAACCAGTGGCAATGGAAGAGTAAAATGGTCAAAATTTTGGGCAGTCTCCTGGGTTCGATAGTATTTTCAGTTACTATCTTTCTGTAATTAGGGCTAATTACGCATAGGGTTTGCATCCAGTTATCAGTGATATTTGGTCCTAGGAATTTTGTGATTTTGTAAAGGTATATGAATAGAAGACTTTTTAGAATGGTATAGTTTGATGAAGATAGGTTTGATCAGTAATTTGCCGATCTAAAATGTATAACTTGGCTGTCAAGAGTCACCTGATTTTGTTATTATGTAAATAGTCTTTTATTATATAAAAAAAATTAATAATGCTAAATCCCTAAATGCCTAAATTGGACTTAAGCATGAGTAAATAATTTTTACTCTAACATAGGAGACCCCACATTAAGGTGGGAATTGCATTGTCTCTCTTTTTCTACTCTCTTTTTGGGTGGGGGCATTTTTCCTCACATGGGGCTTTGTCTATCAAATTCATTATTGGGAGCATTTTGCATTGTCATCTCTCTTTTAGGGAGGAGTTTTGTCCCACTAGTTTGTCTCATTTTCCCCATTTCGGAGGGATTGGATTGCACTTGTACCTGGTACCTATAATAGCCTAGTCATTGAGACCTATCTTGCATTGTTTGTAAACATATTCCCTAAGTTTTATTTAAGAGTGGGTGTTCGTGTTTTGAAGTGTTGTACCTAGTAAGTTCTTCTCCTAGGTTCTAAACACACATGTACTTAAGTTTACCTAGAGAACACATCTAAACATTTATGATTTCAATGGTACTATCATGTTATCAATTTTCCACATTGTGTAGGATTTCCACCTTTGATGGACTTTTCACTTCATCATTTTTCCAAATTATATGAGACTTCCACCTTTAGTGAACCTATTAATTTATGGATTTTCCACCTTTTAAAATGGTATACCTTTAATGAATGTGCTACACTATTACTTTTCTACCTTTGAAGGTTGACCACCATATTAATGAACGGATGACCTAATTTATTAAAACAACTTCGCTATTTTCCAGATTTTAAATCTCCTTTATTGTTATCCAGCTCTCCATCCTCCTGTACAGATCCTCCTACAATGATAGCATTCATCTATTATCCTCTTCTTACACATGCCTCTTCTCTTCATTTCCTCTATGCATTTCTTTTTGTATTGTCCTATTCCAACATGGTTCGCTCTTTTTCTCTAAAATATTTTCAATTTGAAATAAAACTCCTCCTCAATGGCCATAAATACCTTCCCTCGTTTATCTTTTCTCATAGAATAGTTACGTTTACCAACATTTTTCTGCTTACTATCCTTTTCAGTTATCTTTTTAAGATAAAATATTCTCGTCCATAGTTCCTTTAGTGTTTTAAATATTTTAACATTCCAACTTTCAAGTGTTATCGTCTACGCTATATTATTGAATGTGACAGTGAAAAATTACCAAGCTGATGAATCACACGGTTTACATGTGCATAATATTTTTTCTATATAAAGTGAGCAAATAAGCTTACAAGCTTCAGGAACTTGAAATGAAACTGAGCAGTAAACTTTTTTTAGAAGGGAATGAATACGTCACAAACTCTCACAAGATTTTCAAAAGGAACCTTACATTATTAAAACTCTCTGAATCAATAAGCAGTTAACCTTCGAAACAATAGCAAATCTTCAGATTTCTCTAGTAGGACCAGCTCATAAATAACAGGATCTATTGAGCCTGGTTGATAACTTAACTGTTCAACAGAACAGAACAGGTATTTCTTCTTGAGGGGAGGAGTTGTTCGAAATCTCTTCTGCAGTACTTTGTAACCATGGTTCATTTGAAATGATATTTAATGATATGTCGTGGGATGAACAATAAAAATATGGTGGGTATGTCAATCCCGAAAATAAAAAAGATGAATTTGGAAGAGAATCAACAAGATAGATATTGCTAGCATCATTGGTTAGGTCTGCGATTTGCTCCATACTAATTGAAATATCCTCAACAACAGAATCTGCATATCCACTGAGCTGGTTAAATTTTTCACTTCCCCAGTTGGAAGAAATATTCCATTGTGTGTCCCGGTCTGTTTCCACCAGAAAGCTCTCAATTTCTCCATACGATAAACTTGTCTGGTCTTTTAGAATGCATACAGAATGGTCATCGGACTCTGCTGAACCCATGAGTTCATTTGTGACGATAATCTTATCCACGTCTGTCAGTCCTCTTTCTGCTTCACTCAACGCTTGTTCATTCTGATCAGACGAGTACTGTAGCTGTGTCGCTGCACCAACATGATGTTTATAGCCTTGTTCGGTGCAATTAGGATCTTTTCTGCCGACTTTCTTGCTCAAATGTGTATTCCAATAGTTCTTGATTTCATTATCTGTTCGCCCAGGCATTCTGCCCGCAATCAACGACCACCTGCTCATAATTAACGGTTATTCAGCACTGATTAGCCCAAGAAACTAAAGAAATAATATTTCGACTCACCTGCAAATTTTAAATGTCGATGGAAATATTTAAGTAGAATCAAAGAAAACAATAGAAACTATACTAAAGTAGAATCAGAGAAGACTATAGAAACTAACTAAATCAATCGAAATCTATACCGATTCCCCAACAATTTATGAAGTCCGATAATGAGGTCTTCTTCATCAGCGGATATATGACCTCTTTTGACACTCGGGCGGAGGTAGTTCATCCACCTCAGCCTGCAACTCCTTCCACTTCGTCGCAAACCTGGAAAAGGAACAAAGACAATTTAGTACATTAAAAATCGAGCTATTTGAAATTCCCATTTATCCTTAACATAATCAGACCGGTTATAGTAGGTACCTTTGTGCTTGAATTGAATTCTTAAAAGTATGAGCAATTCATCTTACGATTATAGTATCTAATTCACCCACTTACGATATTCCACTGCTTTTCACAGTTCTATTATTACCAAAATGAAAAACAGAAAATACTGGCTGTTTAAGCTCTACCTTAGGAAGTACGTCCTACCTGCTTTATCAGCAATTGAATTCCAGTGACTTTCTCCGTGAAGCTCTATTTGATTTTTCAAAAGAAGATCTTCAGCAGGTGACCAGGGTCCTCTATTCACACGAATACTTGAGTTTTTTGGCCTCATAGTCCCTCTACAAGTTTAATCAAATGAAAATAAACGAAGTTAGGATGCTCAGCCTACAACAAGATACTAGCAATCCAGATAAATAAACTAAAGAGTACAGTGATAAAAGATCACTTGCAACTCTTTCGAAGAGATTTGCAAACATATTGCTGTTTTTGCATAATGGGTTTCTCGAATTTATAACTTCATTTTTCGTAGCCATGTGATAGATATGATTACACGTCCTGTTATTCACGAGTTAAAGCCTCACGTTTTCCTCGGTAAAGACATTTTCACTGTACTTGGATATGCCTTAACCAAAGGAGATTTCTCTTAGTTTGTGGCATCATTCAATACATCAACCTTGAAAAATGGAGTCTAGGCTGAGAAAAGTAAAGAGAACAGTTATTTGTGGATATAACCGAGTAGGATGACCCAATGAAGCAGAACAAATAATGTTTAATAATGGAGATACCATGCTTCTAGGAGCCACAAATCTTTCCGAGATCACTGTTGACTCTTGGGTCATTTTAAACATATATTATCTAAGCTTAACCAATGTTTTAATGTATCAGTAATCGCTTGTCAAAGAAAGCTGATTCATCATTGTTTCCTGTCCTGATGCAGAAATATAGACCTTCATGAATGTTATAGCTTGTTGTCGGAAGTCTGCTCAACTACCATTCTGATAATGCTTTAATTATTTCTTCCTTATTTCCTCTATATTTTTCATCCTTGCTCAATCATATTTGTGGACTTTGTTTTCTTGTAGTAGGAAAAGCTATAAGTTATTCTTCAGTTTTTAAGTGTAGGTCATGTAATTTCTGAAGATCATAATTTATTTCTGAAGCTACAATTCAATCCAAATAATAGTCCTGTATTGAACAAAATAAAAAACGTTTTTCTTCGTTTTTCATAATAATCTCACCTCGTACGTTAGAAAAAGTTAAGATCCATATATTGAGTGTTATTATTGCTTGGTTGAAGCCATTCCACAATTGAAAAGCTAAAATGGTCTTGTATTCCATATGTTTGGGGGTTCAATATATCCTGCGGTGTCCCATTAATAGGGGCAAAGTAGGCTTTAATTACGGTGTCGTGATATCATGAGGACATATTTTCGATCATGGTTTTGTTTAAAGGGAAAACCAATAATAGTTATCTCCCTAATCAAATTTTAAGTGTACGTTCTATATTTGAAGTGCTTGAAGACACTCGACCATTATTTTTTAATTAAGTTGATAATAACACTTTAATCAATCGTAGAGATTGTGGGATGAAATTAAATTCTAATGTAGAAAGTTATTTAAATAAAAAATAAAATAAAATTTAAATTTAAAATGAAGTATTATGATGGATTATTCACTATAATTAGAAATGATAAGTAGGAGATATTTTCCATGGCTACTCACTTTCTGATATTCAGGATTCAACTCTATACTTTTTGAGTCAAATTCATTGACCCATGTTTCATGAGTAGTGGTTCACAAGAACTCGTCTCTCATGAGAATGAATGGAACACTTAGAGCCCATTGCATCTAGGTGATGCTCCCAGAGATGAAGCATTGGGAATTCCCACGAGGTCATGCATCCTAGCACTACTCCAGCTAAGTATGCTTAATCATAGAGTTTCCACCAAATTTAAGCCTAATTTTCTTGCAACCGCATTTGCAAAACCTTCAACAAGTGTTGTGCCTTATGAAGCATTCATTATAAAGCCTCTTAAGCTTACCAATTGTTAAGTAGGATATATTTTCCACAACAAGTCAAATTGTAATATTGCTATCAGGATTAAACTATGTGATTTTTGAGTCAAACTCATTGACACGTGTTTCATGAGTAGTGGTTCACAAGAACACATCTCTCATTATAATAAATGGAACACTTATCGCTCATTGCATCTAGGTGTTGCTCGCAGAGGAGAAGCATTGAGACTTCCTAGGAGGTCACCCATCCTAGTACTACTTCATCCCAAGCACACTTAACCATTAATTTTTATCCAAGGTTAATCCCACTTTGCTTACAACCGCATTTGCAAAACCTACAACACGTATTGTTCCTTATGAACTATTAATTATAAATCCCCTTAAGCTCATCAATTGATAAGTAGGAAATATACTTCAACGTAAGTCAAATTGTTATATAGCTATTAGGATTCAATTGTGTAGTATTTGTTGTGATATAATTAGATAAGTTGATAGAAAATAGTTCACATATTCAAAGTATTGATGGTCTAATATTATTAACTATGAAATTTAATGTCATTATTCCAAAACAAAGTTTTAGAAAATGAATCTAAATCTTAAAGTAGTATCAATTAATATGACATCTTAGGATTATTGTATTTGACATGCTTTAGAATGTTTTTCTAGGTATTTTTTTGACATTTATTGTGTCCATGTCATATTGCTTCAAAAATTAAGAGCTGATCTCTTTTCTCTACATTTATTATGGCATTTCCTTAGTTACCAAATTTGCAAATGTATTCTGCTCCCTTTATATACTCTTTACCATTCATTGATTTGTAGTTTTTGCTATTGGAGTTTATTGATCATAAACAATAAAGAATAGTACCCCAACTCAAATAACTATTGAAGTTTTTCAAAAGAGGTTTCATGAGGTACATACCCTAAAATACCTCAACAATCATTCATCCAATTCATGATTTTTATAATGAATGTCACTTCCTTCAATTTTTTAATTTAGTGAGATATTTTATATGTATAGGCTCATTTAGAAATATGTTAAAATAGTGGGTACTAGGGCTTGGACCACTTATAAGATCCACCTATATTCTATGTAAAATGTCACTAAAAAAAATTCTTTCATTTTTTTCAATCCAAACATATTGAGGAGGTATCATAAGTCATTCATAGAGTCATCCAATCCAAGTTACTCGTATTCAAACCATGCAACAGAGACTTTATTTTTCTAATGAAAATTCTCATAATTTTAATATCTAGTTTGAATCCATGGGTTACCTTCTGCACATTCATAGTTCTTAAGCCAGAGCACCTTTTCTATAGTTACTATGGTTTATCTTAACCCTAAAAGGCCTTATTGTAATCAATGATAGAATTAAGTTTATGTCAAGGTTGATTAATGCATTGATATTTAAATTTTAAAAAAGATTTATGCTCAATGCATTTTTTGTTAGAGCATGCATTTATGTTGCATATTTTTAGCTTTTTTATATTAGGCACATTTGGTATTGTTTCATAAATTATTTGTTCACATGCTCAAGAATATTCTCATGCATTATTGAACACTTATTTTCACATGTATTCCCTCCTTAAGCTCACTTAGTTGAGCCTAATTTAGTTTAGTTAAATATAGTTGGGCTTCAGTTTGCTTGTCCCACACTTTTAGGTAGCATATCATGCACCTTAGGTTTTATATCTAGATCTAGTTTTCTTTCTTAGTTTGAGTTAGTTTTTTCCTTATTTTTAGGCTTATTGAGCTCTCTATAAAAGAAACACATTGCATTCATTGTAAATAATCTCATTTTAATCCCAACTCATTGAATGCAGTCAGTGCAAAATTCTCAAGTTGTAAAAATTATCTTTCTTGATCTTCTCTTTTTGATAGGTAGTGTGCTTTTAGAGAATTCTTGGTTTGTGGGTCGATGACATCATGAACTCCTACATGGTATTAGAGATCAATCTTTTCTCCTATGTAGTATCACAACCTAATCTAGAAAAGTTACTATTCGTATTCTTAAAATATCTGACCTTGAGTGATTTTTCTGTGTACTTTGGGTTTAGCCTCACCATCATGTTCAGAATGGCCATACATAAAGACCAACTTTACTCTTTCCCATATTTGGACAAGTTGATGAAATCTCTCTTTTCTATCAAGTTTCTTGTCTTGGGGTCTATGTCATTTTTCTTTCTCAAACTTCTCAATCTACATGCATGTTTAGTCATTTTTGTTACTGAGTTTTCAAATTTTTCCTGAAAATAAAATAAAAATTTGTTTTTCATTCATATTTACTAGAAAACCAAAAAAAGCCCCAATTATGGTTAAAAAAGAAAAAATATATGTAGTTTTTTATTAGTTTTTCCAAAAAATATTTTTTTTCCTTTTTCTAAAAAAGCCAAAACAACTCATTTGCCCAAGAGTTAAAAGAAGAAGAATCAGAATTAAATAAAACGCTTATTAAGAACCTTTCAACTGCACCAATAGACCAAGGGCCCACTGATAATTTTGAGTTTTTTTTAAGTATGTCTTTCAAAACAAAGCACACACCTTTCTTGTCACACAAAATCATGCCCAATAGCATGCTTTCATATCTCGAGGCTCACTTTTTGTGGGTTGACTATAGCTTGACAATGTCACATATTTTTAATAGAATATTCTATTTTGATATCAAGTCACATGCATAATATTTTTTGTTTTGTTAATTTTTTATTTGACAAAGAATAATCTAGCAATCCCATGTATGTTCTAGTAGTAGAGACAAAGTATTTTGCCTTGGATGATTTTCTCAACAAAATTAATATTTTTTGGAATATTATGTGCTGACATAAATAGGTACCAGTTGGCCCCTTCATTGCTTTCTTGACCTATTTTAAAAAATTGGGTATAAATTTTTCATACAATATAATTTTTTTTAAATGAAGATATCATTGGAAAGCTATCTCTAAGAAATTTCCATTGGTTATGGTCGTGTAATTATATTCTACTCCTTTTTTTGGCTACACCTATTTAATGTTAGATATTTTGTTTCACCTCTCAACCTTATAAATTTTGACTAGTGTGTCCAATTTTCTTGATTCTTGTGGCATTAGAAAGGTGATTCAGAGCCCTTCAAATCCATACATTCACTTTTACAAGATTTTTCCCTAAGTACATTTTATTTAATATTTAATATTTTCTCTCTAGACAATCACTTGGATATTTTAACACATGGAATGGATCTTTTTGATTGAGAGGACTTCATTTTTTTTTATTTATATGTACAAAGGTTTCTCAGGACTTAATATTTAATTTGAGGAGGCATCATAGAATTTTTAGTTCATCCTTCTATTAGTCTTCGTGACATGGCATCCTGGTACATCCTAGGTGGCTCAACATTTTCCTATTTTCTTAGGATTCATCTCTACACCAATTACATTTTAGGGTTAGATAGCTTGGAGGATTATTAATGGGTGTGTTTTAAGAGTTATTTTATATCATTTTTATCGGGGCACTATGTGTGCTTTATTTGACATTAAATATTCTTACACACTTTAGGGTTTCCTTTATGAGATCTCTGGAGCTCTTCATTTCTCACTGTTTCCTAAGAATCTTGTAAGTGATTGTTTTATTTATCTAGAGCATGGATATTTAGTACCCTTTGATCATGGTATTAGTGAGATACTTGAAATGATTGCAGGTCTTACATGCTCTAATGGATTTGAGGATTTTCACTTAGTACTCACTACTCATATTGAAACATCATCTCAATATTTCCCTTCTATTGTTCATGATGATCTTAGAATTCGCTCATGCACAACCCATATTTATTTAGTTTAGCACATTGATATTTCCCTTCTAGTTTTAACTTTGTGGCATATATTCTTGCCAATATAGTAGGACTATTTGTTGACTCACAAATTGTAGAGATTGGAGACATTCTTGAGGATATTCATTTCCTTTTTAATGATAGTTTGAGAGTTCTTATCGTCTCATGTTTAGTGTCTTTAGAGGTTGTTCATCAGATATATTTATAGTTGTTTGGGTTTATTTCAATTGATTTGGAATATAATGATTCAAACATGTGAATAAATGAGCAGTTTCTTGAGGTACATAGAGCTTGGATTTAGATTACTATTTGTTTGAGTTTATGGGAGTGGATTCTCCCATGTCAAGTCTATTTATTTCTTCTAAGTGGAGAAAAAATGTTTGTAGGCAATGGATCAAGTTATGTTCTTATGCATTTATCGTTGGCATATGTAGGCTATCCTTATTTATTTAGAGTATTCATATGCTTATTTTCTCTATTGTATGTCGGGATGTTCATTATACTTTTGTAAACAAAAAAAGTAGTCCTTGGGGGGGCATGGGGGGGGAGTTTATTCCTCCTTATTTACTTCTTTCACTAATGCATTTTAATATGTTTTCTTTATTTTGGAGAGAATTTTTCTAACACTCATATTTTCTCATTTTCTCTATTTCTTAAAGATTACATTGATTTTTACATGGGTACGTAGCCAATCCTTGTTTTAAGGATCCATTAATTATTTCATTTCATACTTAGAGGTTTTTTGCTTTTCCCTAAGTTTCACTTAGGGGGCGGGGCAGGGGGTAATATAGCATGCATTTATGCTGCACACACATTATTTTGTTGCATTACACATATATGATGTTGTTGAATAAATTAATTACGCTCATGATCAAGAATATTATCATGCATTATTGAGCTCATGTTTGCACACGCATGCCTAGCATAAGTTCACTAAGTTGTGCCTAATTTATTTTAGTTCATTCTAGTTGGGCTCTAGTTTGCATATTGATGTACCTTAGTTTTCATATCCATCTCTAGTTTATTTGTTTAGTTTAAGATAACATTTTCCTTAATTTTAGAGATATTTATTTCTATTAAAATATGATATTCTATGCATCATAAATTACATCATTGAAATCTCAATTCGTTGTGTTTAATCAATACAAAATTCTTAGGTTTTGTAAATTATCTTTCTTGGCTCTTGTTTGTGACAAGTGGTGTGCTTGCAAGGGATGTTTGACTTATAGTTCAATATCATCATCAACTCCTACATGGTATAAAATCTCAATATTTTCTCCTACCTATTTATCTATATTTATTGAAAATTTTTTATTGATGTTAATCCTCCTAAATCTTATCATGATAATCAATTACATCTAAAAAAGTAATCTTCAAAGTGGGCTTTACTGACAATTCTAAAAATGTGCAGAATGCAAACCTTTGTTGAACCCTTAAACTAATTGGATTTTTAAATGGATTTTTGGAAGGAGAAGTTTATGTTAAACAACCTCCAAGATATGAGATCGAAGGACAAGAAGATAAGGTCTATAAGTTAAATAGGGCATTATATGGATTTAAAAAAGATCCCAAAGTTTGGTATACCAGGATTTGTGAATACTTGAATAGTAGAGGATTCAACAGAAGCCCAAGTTAGCCGACCTTGTATACAAAGGTAAACCAAGAAGGAAATTTTTTTATAGTTTGCTTGTATGCTGATGATTTGATTTTTGTTGGAGATCTTTCTATAGAGGACTTTAAGGCTACTATGAAAGTAAAGTTTGATATGACTGATTTAGGATTGATGAAGTATTTTCTTGGTATTAATGTTACTCAATCTCAAGGTGGTATTTTTATATGTCAAACTAATTATGCAAAAGATGTGTTGAGAAGGTTTAAGATGTTGAACTGTAAGTCAGCTACAACACTGATGGCAACTAGTACAAAACACAGTAAGAACGATCAAGGGTCAAATATTGAACTGACTTTATATAAGAGATTGGTTGGAAGTCTCATGTATTTGACAACATCAAGGCTTGATATAATTTTATTTTTTTGGGAAAAAATGGCAAAGCTATTGTAATGTATTTATAAATTTATTAAACTTCTTCAAGGGCTCAAGATGAAAAGAAGTAGTAAGAAAACCCTCTATCCCTGCCCATTACAAACCATATCTTTACCTAATGTTCATATCTACACAATAAAATGAAGGCCGAATTGCACCCAAGAAAAGGATTTAACATGCTTGCACAACGCAGAACATGTTAATTACAAGAGAAAACCACCCTAGTTACCCCAAAAACTTGAAAACTACACAAAACTAGCAAAAAATGTGGCAGCACTGGTATTCAGAATCTATATGTCCGCCAAGAAAGTTGTAGCTGGAGCTGATTAAAAACCCCATATCATCTAGCCAAGGCCTTTAATACCACATTTCCACACAAAAACTAACAAGCTGCACCAAAATTTGCAAAAATGCTAGAGATGTATTGGGGCCACGAACGCTAATCTTCCATTCAGCCTTTCCCTTTCGGCCGACCTCTTCCAGATTGGAAAGTTGTTGATGATGAGCTAGTGAGATGACAAATGGGGAAGACTTTCCTGCATCATTCTTTTCCACAAAAGCCAAAACGATAGAGATTCTTTCAAATAACAAAAAAGCATTAGCCACCATACCACTGGGCAAAATGTCCATGAATTTTATGATTTCCCTTCTCAGTAGCAGTTGGTCCCGTCCTTCTAAGGAAAGCTTCAATATATCATAGAGTCTCGTGCACTCCCTCTTTTCTTCCAGGTTTTGTGGGGGAAATAGACCACCTATCCATTCTTTAGATGATTGAAGTTGGTACCCTTGCAGTGCCATGTGAATTTACCCTTCCGATACAAATTCTAGGCATAAAACTTTGTTTTCCATTTGAAAGAGTAAATTATAATCTGGAAGCAAATCGTACCAATTTGATAAAAAGATAGATACAACCTGGGTGTGGTAGATATGTCATGGAGCATCTAGAAGTAGGATGCCATCTTTGATAATTCCTTTAATTGCGTCCTCTATGTGATTCGGGAGAGGCTTAAAGGTGACCTTCATTTGCCTCCCTTAGTATGGCCCAGCTATCAGATGCTCCCAATCTTTAATTCGCAAGCAAATCCTCAGGTTTAACTCTTGGTAATCCATGCTTACTTCTGCATAAAACTAATGAAACTTCCTATAACAGTATAATGGTTCAGAAGTACTAGAATTAGGGGATTAAATAACCCATTGCTTTGTTAATCAACATGATGGTGAAAATTTTGAAAGAGCCCTGTGATTTAAGATGACACGCGTTCCACATTGGGAATAACTCAGGACCGTGCACGTATAAATTTATATTGATTAAATTGGATAAAAATCTGTACCCTCCATCCTTTCATGAACACGCAACCGGGCTTGTCGAGTGACACCTCATATGCAATTCATCTGAAACTGAGATTTGTTCTTAATTCTAAATCCAAACTTGGCCATGCATTTAATTCTAGAGTGTGTCTAGGTGATGTGCACTTCTATTTTTACCTTCATTCGTACATGCCATGTGCGACATCAATTATGTTTGCTACTAAGCACCTTGCTAATCTATGGCCATAGCTGCCAAAGTACTTTCTCCCAAATGGTTACTGACTTCTTCCCTCATAAATTCTGGTATTTGATTGTACTGAACCTGCTCATATTCCATTTCCCAGTCCATTTCCGCACCATCAACTCCCAGGTTGGAAAGCCAATCCGTGAATTTGTTGCCCTCCCTAAAGTAGTGTTTAATTTTAAATGAAGAGAATGTGCGTAGAAGCTTGGTAACCTCCTACAACACATATTGTAACTCCCAATTTACAGATGTTTTTTTTGAGTTTAATATCCAGGTTTATGGAGTTTCCTATGAGTACACATTGGCAAGCTGGAAAAAGAATCTTAAGATATATTGCTAGAACAACAATTTTTTGTATTTTGTTTACATCAATTTCAGATTTTAAATTGACCGGATATTCTGATAGTGAATTTGCAAATAGTGTTGAAAACAAGAAAATAACATTTTGGTATGTGTTCAGCTTTGGATTGGGTGCAGTAGCATGGGCATCACAGAAGAAGCGCATTGTAACTTTATCATTGGCTGAGGCAGAATATGTTGTAGTGACAGGAACAGCTTGTCAGGCTGTTTGGATGAGAAGGATTTTGACTGAGTTGCTACATGAATAGGAATACCCGACTCAAATTTATCGTGACAACAAATCTGCCATTGCATTAGTGAAGAATTATGTTTTCCATAAGAAAAGTAAGAATATTGATATAAGATTTCATTTCATTCGAGAATTGGTAAATGGAAATCAATTTTGTATGGAGTTCTGCAAATCAGAAGATCAAGTTGCAGATATATTTACAAAACCCTTGGGAAAGCAGTTGTTTGCAACTAATTGAGAAAATTTAGAAGTTCGTATGATGTAACAACATCATATATTGTGATAAGGCCATTTGCCCAGCCCCCGAACCCCCTGTGATAATAAAGATGGTGTCCCATGATGCGGAGGTTGGTAAAATGGACAAAACGTCCAATTCCTCCTCTAAATCTATCAAGATTACTCAAGGTCCTGAGACTGGTGAGAAAAAAGCCCGCAAGAAAAGTATTAAGCT
>MU228434.1:1098983-1112924 GCA_018584345.1 Thuja plicata | reverse complement strand
AGAAACACGAGAGTGGTTGGTCCAAAATTCAATGACTTGACTTCTTACATGTTTAGAAATTTTGTCTATTCGAGGAACTCTACAAATATGTACCCAATTCTTTTCAATGTTCATATCCAACATATTTATCTTCCTAATATATCTCTGAACAGTTCTTCGAGATACGTTGAGTAAATCAGAAACTGCTCGAACTTGATTTATGCGTGTCAATCTCTTACTGGTAATCATAGTCATCAACGCTCTTCTAGCAGTATTTGAATCAGATCCTCCATGATCTGTCTTGTTAACAATGTTCAATGCATCTTGCAAATTTTCAATTATTGTTTCTTTTACTCAACCTCCTTGTCCAATTTTCCTATTATCAACACCTAACAACTCCAAAACTAGAGTCATTTCTCTTTTTCAGAATAACTTTGCAAACAATTGTGCTTTTCCCACCAAAGTTTTATCCTCAAAATATTCTTTCCAAATATTTTTGACATGAAATTTAATAGTGCTGTCAGATATCAGGTGCTCCGGTGCAATTTGACTAAAAAGTGAATCCTCATTCATCTCCATCAAATTTTGCATTGTAGGATAAATACGCACATGTTGACTACTACCAATATCCTCCCCTAGTTGAGTTGCACCTTCTTCAACATCGATAGGTTCTTCCTCAACATCGATAGGTTCTTCTTCAACATTGACTGATTGCTCTTCGGTAAGTTTCGTATGACCTTTCATTTGGTCATTCCTTTTACGATCATATTTCCTTGTTCTAGTCCTTTTATTTCCCATTGCTCAAATAGAAGCAAAAAAAATTATTTTGCTTTCAGAATCCTTCTTTATTAAAAATGCCTTCTTCGCTTCCTCAAAAAACTTTATATATTCTGAAATAAGTATTTAAATTCACAATTGATATATTTTTTTTAAAACAACTTTTATATATACCTTTCAAATTGAAAGGGTGGGTTGCCCACGTGACCGCGCGCGGGTGGCTGACCACTTAGCTAGACTCGACCGAGTTATACTCGGCCGAGTCATCCTATATGGCATGCCATGTTGGCAACCAAACCTCCAAAAATACACCAAATCAGCAAGTTGGCACTTCTGCTGGTTTTTTCTCTATTGAAACTAAAGAATGTCAAAAAATTAAAAGTACCCTTTTGTAGATCTCGAAACTATGATTCTTGACATATAACTTTTATATTGTTTTGACTATATAACATTGAACAAATTTGTTAAAAATTGCATGTAGGTTATTAAAGCTTTTGGAAGTCCTTGATTCAGATCATATAAAAAAATACTAAATCAATTCAGAAAAATTTTAAAATCATAGATAACACTAGAGAGGAGAGTCCTCTTCAATAATATGTAATTTATTTGGTTTTTGGTATAGTTTTAATAGGGGAAAAATGGCAGGAGACAAAAATGGTTGATTTCAACTAAGTTCGACTTTGAATACTTATAACGGGCAAAGTATACATCGAAAAAACTTCTTTCTTTTTTTTGGGCACTAGCTATACATGTCATCTAAAACATATTATGAAATTGGAGAAAAAATTAATGTTTTACTTATAATGATTTGGCGGGAAGTAAACACCCTGATTTATAGTATTTTTCACGAAATAAAAAATAGACCTTAAAATTTCAAAAAACATATTAATTTTGATTCAATTTTAAAAAAAAAAATTATAGACATATAATTCAGCCTATTTCACACATTTCATCAGTTTACATCATCTTCAAATTCTCAACAGAAATGTGAATTTTATGCCCTTAAAGTTTTACAATTTTTGTGTTGTTGTCCTTTTCCTTTGTAAAAGGGTGACAGATTATTGTGTTTTTACCCTTGTGCAAAGTTGAAATATTGAATAATACTTTAAGTTGCATGGTTAATTGATTAATTTAATTGAAATTATCTCTCATGTATTTTCAATTCAACACTTTGTTTTTATATTCCAAAGTTGAGTTTTGCATGCTTTAAGTGAAATTGAAAATAAATAAATTATTTTAATTAATAATTAGCTAATTTATATTCCCTTTAGGGTTTTTACTTTTTTGAAAACCTAATTGCTTAGATTTTCTATATCTTTAGATTGGAAGCCTTTTTGAGGGTTGTTCAATCAAGGAGAAGGAGATAACAGTTTTTTGGAGGAATTTTGGAGAGCTTCGTGTGTTCTTGGCTTCTTGGAGAATTTGAGAATTTTATGGTTGCATGTTGAATTGAATTTTTGTGTGAATTTGTGGTTTGTTTATTCTTGGAGGATTCAAAGTTTAATCTTCTTCAAGGGCATAATTTTTCTTCTGTTTCTTGCATTGGATCTAAGGTAGGATTTTGATCTTTTTGTGGTTTTCAATTCTAGGATTAGAAATTTGTGTTCTTTGTGCTTGTTGGATTAGATCTCCTTGATTAGGAGTTGTTTGAGATTTTTATTAAAATGGGTGTTCTTGAAACCCTAGATCAATTATTGTTTTAGAAAAATATAATTTAGCATAGCAATGTTATGTTGTTCGAATTTCGTAGAAAAATTTAATATAAAACTCGTAGAAAACAAAAAAATCAATTTACTTTGAAAAACATTAATTGTTTGGAAAGCAATAGCTCACTCGAAAAACAATATAGTGAAAAAAAAATCCACCATAAAAATAATGCATGCCTAGGAAAGGACAAAATTTTCATAGGAGGAAAAGACAAAAAAAAAAAAAAAGCCTTTCAAATTATATTTTCGTTTTCGGAAATGTCCTTTAAAAAAAATTACATTGTTTGTGTTAAAAAAAATTACATTATGAAAAAAGAATTATAAAAAGATTTAAAAAAAATTAAATTAAATTGGATGAGGGAGGGGTGGGACCCAACCCCACCGCCTCCCGCGTCTAAAGTTGCCGCAGCCGGGCTACGCGGGCAGGCCCGTGCTACCACACGACTGCCGTGAGATATAAAGGAGAGTGGGTGGGGGCCACGGGGACCCCCCCACATGTATTTCATTTTATATTTTTTTTAAATATTAAAATTTTAAAATTAGTTTTTAAATTAGATTTTTTTTAAATTAGTTTTAATTTAGTTTATAATAAATTTAGTTTATAATTAATTTGTATCTTAATTAATATTTAAATGTATATTTTTAAATGAGATTTATCTTTTATTATAATTTAATGTAATTGTTAAATAATGAATAAAATAGGGGTTTTTTTCTTATTAATAATCTAATTATTATTAATCAGTTATTTATGATGTGTTTCAAGTGATTTTTGTTATGTTAGACGGTTTTTGTAATAGATGTTTTTTTTTAACATATGGGGTAAATATGTGTTAATATTATTATTATGGGACGATCGATATTAATGTCAATTGATAATGTTGCACCTACATTTGCGTAAATTTTGTAATTATAGCTGAAGTTGGTAATTATTCAGTAGATTCATTTATATATAGATTTTATAAATAAATCTATAGGAATTGTTAATGTTCGTCTTCAATGAACATTTAATTATTTTTGGATAGTAATTTTAATGGATGAACGAATTTGCATAATAGGAAATTATAAATTTGTTTATCCCAATGTTATCACGGTGTTATCTCGATGTTGAAAATTATATTATTACCTTGATTGATTAAGTGCTTTCTGAATACATTATCATACCATGATGTATTTTGTGTGATAATCAGAATAAATTAGCTATGTTTTCCTTGTATGTAATATTTTCTTTCTTGGGTATTCGTTTGGGATAGATGACCTTTAGGATGTAAAGCCAGAGGTTTTAGAGTTTTGGTTTCTGCATGGTATCTTATATGATGTCAGTTCATGTTTCAGTGATGATGTCATGGTCCTGATTTCTTATACCCAACCTGATTTAGTTATGTTGCATTTTATGATCTTATGAGGGTGTTGTTAATTGTATGGTTATTGAGAACCTATGTAATCTTATATGGGCAGGATGCGATTTGAGATTATGTATTACCTTCATGTGTTGATTATGAGCCTAGGTAGGTTAACTAAGTGTATAGAGGGGAAGTGGCTTGCAATGGGTCTGGGGCTCTAAGTGGCTACCAGGGTATCTCATTGGCAAGTTACTTAATAAGTGATAATATGAAACATTAAGGGGTTTTAAAATGTACTAATAAGATAACTGAGCCTCTACCCATGCCTTGAGTTTATCACATACTAGGATGGGAGAGTTAGGATCCTTGTCATCACGAAAGGATTACTGAGCCACATAGAGTCACTTGGGGGCCAGAGTTCAAGAGGGGCTACTAGGGGTAGCTCAAGAGTAGACTTATGTGATGACACTTTCCTATATGCAGCTTAAGTTATCCTACGTGTGTTGGTTACCTCTAGTACTGTTTAGTATTTTTTATTGTGGTTTAGCAAACTTATAGGATCTTCCTATGCATTTGAGTATGATGTCATATATACCTTGATGTTGCATTCTTGTTGTATACCCCGTGTGAGTGGGCCTGTTACTATCTCCTCAGCACGGTGGGAGTGGACCTTTGGCTCCACGCAGTCAGGTGGTAGTGATTCTTATTACCATTGAGATCTGACGGTTCTGCTTCATGCTTGGATGATCCTTGTTGCAGTTTCATCTTCGTAGTCTTTTGGAGACTTGTTCAGTTACATGAGTTGTATATTTTTACCATATGTGATATTGGTTATCATCCTTTGGAGGATGTATTGTATTGCTTTGTTATTATGTATTATTACATATCCTGCGACTTGTGCAATGAATGTTGATTAGGTAGTATACCTTTGGTATCAGATGTATTTGTAATCTTTTATTATAAGATGTATGTTATTAGATTCAGTTGACATATCATTTATGTTAGTTCTTTATATTTGTTATTCATAGATTATTTTGCTTAAGTAATTCTACGTCAAGGAACTCTCGAGGATTGTTATCTATGTATGAGTTGTACTTACGTGTATGTCATGTACTTCATTATGTTGCTTCCACATTGTTGTAATTATTGTTTGTAAACATTTAAGAAAAAAATCATTATGTAAACTTAGTGTCATGTTTATCTTAGTTCTCCTGGATTCCCTGGCGAGGCATTACACTTGGTATCAGAGCACACGTTTCTACACTGGGAGCTCTGGGAGATTTGTATGCCCATTAGTTGTCTTTTAATTTTAAAACTTGAAACAAACATAGACATAAAACTTTGATGTATTTAAAACCATTGCTTTGTGATTATTTGGTTTCATTTGATACTATTTGGGTTTGAGTTGTTGTTTGGTTCCTTTGGTTGCTTCAGGTATGGAGTCTGTTGAGTCTAGAGTTGTTGCTAGGAGCCTTGATCAAGATTAGGTTGTGAAGATTCAACACCTTGTCAGAGAGCTTAATGACCTCATTGATGGAGGAGTTTGAGTCTTCCAATCCCGAGATTTTAGAGATGCAGTTTATAAGGTTGTGTTGGTTGAACAAGATCATGTAAACCAACATAGTAAGAAACTCTCTCAGGGTCATAGTGGTCGTTCTTCGTATAGGAAATTTTGTAACCTTCAGCGCATCAAGCATTTTTATGCTAACAAGCGCAATCGAATAGTTCAGCCAGCGCAGAGTGTGTATCGAAATGTTAGTAGGGGCAGTGTTCAACAGTCTAGTGCACCTTCAGTTAGAGGAATTGGTAGCATAAGAGCTTGCTTTTCATGTGGGCAGTTTGGGCATATTGCAGTCACTTGTCCGCATCGTGCACCGCAGTTCTCAGCATAAAGGCCATTAGCTTCTGAGCCTACAGTGGATAATGTTGGTATGTCTCATGGAGTGTATGCAGCATTTGATCATCCTCCACTTGTGTATCATGCTCCTGTGAATGGGGCTGCGAGTAGAGGACCAGCAACTAGTTTCTAGATTCCTACAGTGGGGAATGATCCTCAGTGTTCGAATCAGAGACCTAGGAAGGGTCCTATGGGACCCACACTTTGAGTCTCTTGAGACTTGGTTGGATGCTTTGTGATGAGAGATTCATATCTCTATCTTTGTTTTAGGCTTCCAGGAGTAAGCCTAGTTTTAGGGGAGGAGGATGTAATACCCACCTCTTAGTTTTCTTTTCAGTTTTCAGATGCCGAACTCTTTTAGGCATTTTTATGTATGCGTGGTTATTTCAGTTGATCTTGATGATAGTTATGTATTGCATATCATTATGTTATTGGTCCATTGCTTATTATGTTATATCTTTTGTGTACATGTGATTTATGGTTATTTTACAATGCTTATGTATATGTTAGGATTTCATTTCGATTATGGTTTTCTAACAATACTAACCCTAGATTTATATGCACATGGATCATTGTATGTTTTGCATTGTTGTTTGATGTGCTTGGTATGGTATGGGACAGAATGTAGTTACTTGCTTCAGCAAGATCCACACGATAACCTAGTCTCAACCATTGTTTTCTATATTATATACATGTATGTTCGTCTTGGTGATGGCAGGTTTGCAAGTACCAGGCTACGTCTTCCCTGAATTGGCAGGAGTGAGCGTGCCCTATCGCAATATCTCAATAGTAAGAGAGGGGAGATAGTATTCAGGTCTAAATTTTATCATAAACCCTTATTTTGTCCCATAGATGGACAAAGAATCTAATTGACTATCCTATTTGAATCCATCAAGTGACGTGGATTCGTGAGCCTGTTTGTGTGTGTTGGTTTCTGTTTCAGTTCTTGTATGTTTCAATTGATTTTTTGTTTGGATGGGTTTCAGGTGATTTAATGATGCTTTTAGGTTGATTTATTTAATGAATATTTATGCTAAATATTAATGGTAGTTGTTGCACCTATAATAAGGTTAAAACATTGATATATGAAATATATGGCTATTTAATAATTAAATATTAATTAAATGCCTATATTTAATTAATTGTTTTTAATTATTAAGTTTTGATTAAAATAATTAAGATTTAATAAATATTAAATTCAATTAATTATAATTAGTTGTGCATAGTTGAAATATTGAATAATACTTTAAGTTGCATGGTTAATTGATTAATTTAATTGAAATTATCTCTCATGCATTTTCAATTTAACACTTTGCTTTTATATTCCAAAGTTGAGTTTTGCATACTTTAAGTGAAATTGAAAATAAAGAAATTGTTTTAATTAATAATTAGATAATTTATATTCCCTTTAGGGTTTTCACTTTTTTGAAAACCTAATTGCTTGGATTATCTATATCTTTGGATTGGAAGCCTTTTTGGGGGTTGTTCAATCAAGGAGAAGGAGATAACGGATTTTTGGAGAGCTTGGTGTGTTCTTGGCTTCTTGGAGAATTCGAGAATTTTGTGGTTGCATGTTGAATTGAAGTTTTGTGTGAATTCATGGTTTGTTTACTCTTGTAGGATTTAAGGTTCAATCTTCTTCAAGGGCATAATTTTTCCTCCGTTTCTTGCATTGGATCTAAGGTAGAGTTTTGACCTTTTTGTGGTTTTCAATTCTAGGATTAAAAATTTGTCTTCTTTGTGCTTGTTGGATTAGATCTCCTTGATTAGGAATTGTTTGAGATTTTTATTAAAATGGGTGTTCTTGAAACCCTAGATCAATTATTGTTTTAGAAAAATATAATTTAGCATAGTAATGTTATACTATTCGAATTTCATAGAAAAATTCAATATAAAACTCGTAGAAAATAAAAAAAATCAATTGCCATATAGTTAGAACTATAGAGGAAAGAAAAAAATTAATCCCCCTTAGAAATTAATCTCTTAGAAAAAATTAATTTACTTTGAAAAAAATTAATTGTTTGGAAAACAAAAGGTCATGAAAAAAAATACAGTGAAAAAAATCCACGAGTAAAAATAATGCATGCCTAGGAAAGGACAAAATTTCCATAGGAGGAAAAGACAAAAAAATAAAATAAAAGCCTTTCAAATTATATTTCCGTTTTCGGAAATGTCCTTTGAAAAAATTTACATTGTTTATGTGTTAACAAAAAATTGCATTATGAAAAAAAAATTATAATTTTTTTTTTAAAAAAAACATTTAAATTAGATGAGGGAGGGGTGGGACCCAACCCCACCACCACTCGCGGCATAAGCCGCCACAGCCGGGCTGCGCAGGGCAGGCTCGTGCTGCCGCATGACTGCCCTGAGATATAAAGGAGAGTGGGTGGGGGCCACGGGGACCCCCCACATGTATTTCATTTTATACTTTTTTAAAATATTAAAATTAGTTTTTAAATTAGATTTTTTAAAAAATTAGTTTTAATTTAGTTTGTTTTAAATTTAGTTTTTAATAAATTTAGTTTTTATTAATTTGTATCTTAATTAATATTTAAATGTATATTTTTAAATGAGATTTATCTTTTATTATTATTTAAAGTAATTGTTAAAAATAATGAATAAAAGAGGGGTTTTTTTCTTATTAATAATCTAATTATTATTAATCAGTTATTTATGATGTGTTTCAAGTGATTTTTGTTATGTTAGACATTTTTTGTAATAGATATTTTTTTTAAACGTATGGGGTAAAATATGTGTTAATATTATTATTATGGGACGATCGGTATTAATGTCAATTGATAATGTTGCACCTATATTTGCGTAAATTTTGTAATTATAGCTGAAGTTGGTAATTATTTAGTAGATTCATTTATATATAGATTTTATAAATAAATCTATAGGAATTGTTAATGTTCGTCTTCAATGAATATTTAATTATTTTTGGATATTAATTTTAATGGATGAACGAATTTGCATAATAGAAAATTATAAATTTGTTTATCCCAATGTTATCACGATGTTAGCTTGATGTTGGAAATTATATTATTACCTTGATTGATTAAGTGCTTTCTAAATGTGTTATCATACCATGATGTATTTTGTGTGATTATCAGAATAAATTAGCTATGCTTTCCTTGTATGTAATGTTTTCTTTCTTGGGTATCCGTTTGGGATAGATGACCTTTAGGATGTAAAGCCAACGGTTTTGGGGTTTTGGTTTCTGCATGGTATCTTATATGATGTCAGTTCGTATTTTGGTGATGATGTCATGGTCCTGATTTCTTATACCCAGCTTGATTCAGTTATGTTGCATTTTATGATCTTATGAGGGTGTTGCTAATTGTATGGTTATTGAGAAACTATGTGCTCCTATATGGGCAGGATGCGATTTGAGATTATGTATTACCTTCATGTGCTGATTATGAGCCTAGGTAGGTTAACTAAGTGTATAGAGGGGAAGTGGCTTGCAATGGGTTCGGGGCTCTAAGTGGCTACTAGGGTATCTCATTGGCAAGTTACTTAATAAGTGATAATATGAAACATTAAGGGGTTTTTAAATGTACTAATAAGATAACTGAGCCTCTACCCATGCCTTGAGTTTATCACATACTAGGATGGGAGAGTTAGGATCCTTGTCATCACGAAAGGAGTACTGAGCCACATAGAGTCACTTGGGAGCCAGAGTCCAAGAGGGGCTACTAGGGGTAACTCAAGGGTAGACTTATGTGATGACACTTCCCTATATACAGCTTAGGTTATCCTACGTGTGTTGGTTACCTCTGGTACTGTTTAGTATTCCTTATTGTGGTTTAGCAAACTTATAGGTTCTTCCTATGCATTTGAGTATGATGTCATGTATACCTTGATGTTGCATTCTTGTTGTATACCCCGTGTGAGTGGGTCTGTTACTATCTCCTTAGCATGGTGGGAGTGGACCTTTGGTTCCACGCGGTCGGGTGGTAGTGATTCTTATTACCATTGATATCTGACGATTCTGCTTCATGCTTGGATGCTCCTTGTTGTAGTTTCATCTTCGTAGTCTTTTGGAGACTTGTTCAGTTACATGAGTTGTATATTTGTACCATATGTGATATTGGTTATCATCCTTTGGAGGATGTATTGTATTGCTTTGTTATTATGTATTATTACATATCCTGTGACTTGTGCAATGAATGTTGATTAGGTAGTATACCTTTGGTATCAGATGTATTTGTAATCTTTTATTATGAGATGTATGTTATTAGATTCAGTTAACATATCCTTTATGTTAGTTCTTTATATTTATTATTTGTAGATTATTTTGCTTAAGTAATTATACGTCAAGGAACCCTTAAGGATTGTTATCTATGTATGAGTTGTACTTACGTGTATGTCATGTACTTCATTGTGTTGCTTCCACATTATTGTAATTATTGTTTGTAAACATTTAAGAAAAAAATTATTCCGTAAACTTAGTGTCATGTTTAGGTTAGTTCTCTTGGGTTCTCTGGTGGGGCATTACACTTGATTCAACAATAGAAGAGAGGAATCTACTCCCATCTGTATCACAAACCAGTGCTAAAGTGATGGAAGATCTAGTTACAAAGAACAAAAGAGTGAAACAAGGAGCCACTAAGTAATGTACTGATTAAATATCTTAAAATAAAAGACCACTTTATGATTTTACAACTGGAGAGCATATCCAAAGACATGGGATTCCTTTTTACCGTGCTCTGTTTCCATAGATTACCTTCCATTGTGTTTGGGATCAGTGCTTTGGTTCATATAAATCCTGTTTGAAATTTGAATGTTTAGGTCTATGAAGTAGTTATTTTGATTGTTAAAACTAATTGCACGATTGTTTTGCTATGTTGATGTTTTGCTATATCAATAATCTTACAACTAGTTTCTTATTGGTAGCTATTTGCAAAGTTTAGCTAATTGAAGGAATATATTAGATAATCATCGAATCAAGAATTTTATTCATATAGGGACCTAAAACATAGGCATATACCAACATACATATTCTAATTTCCATCTTGATTTTGTGTCCTTCACGCTTTTCATGACATGGGTATCACAATCCATGGATGTTTGGTTCACTCTGGTTTTGGAACTTTAAATATAAATCAAATATTATTTGCTTCATGTGGAATTGCATATTTAATTACATTTTTAAAATTAGTGTATAATTAGTACAATATTTTTTCATATTTGGATATGTTTGAAGTTAATTCTTGTCCAATTAGTTTATTGTAGAATTTTCTGTGTTTTATGAATTTTTTAATTTCGTAATGTGTTGAACCTTGGTTCTGATTGTGATTGGAGTCCTACTATTATTTGTTGTATTGGACTTTCCTAGCACAAGACAATTACAAGTGTGTCTACCATGATTATCCCTTTAGTTTTATACTTCAACACATAAAGAGATTGCCCTGTGACCTTTTGTTGTTCTTGGACATTAACCATGTTATATCTGATTCCCACAACATTGTTTTAGGATTTGAGATTCTTACACCACTCATATTGTATTATCTTAAATCACAACCAAAAAGGAGAGGAAGAAATCAACTGGAGAATATTGTTTTGTGCTGGTCTACTTGTTATGAAAAAAAGTGCCCTCTCAAACCCTTCTCGTATAATATGATCAATTAGTTTATTATTTGATATCACCAATAATAAGAGTATAAAATTATAGATATTGGATATAATTATTTTGTTGGTGAAATATTTCCTCAGTCTTGCGGGCTTGCCTTATTTCCCTTGTTGGACTCTATGGTTTGGCCATCTGAGTACTGCAATCTACAGATTCCATTACATCATATGATTGTGGACTTTGTGAAAGAATGTGACATAAATGTTTTGCTTCGATCCTTCAAATTTAGAATTTTTGTTTTAAGTAAATTTGTTTCTTGACAAATATATCATCTATTCCAGATATATCATTATCCTGTTGTTCACTTTTGGAGTTAGTTCAAAAGTTTCAAAACACTTAATAGCCATATATTGGTCATCAGTTCCTAAACACTTAATTTGATGCTTCAATGGAAGAGCTACATTTTCCCAAATTTATAGGCACAATTCATATCTGAGCTATTTGTCTTAACATCAGAAATTGCACCCTAAAGATTTTAACTTCTTCACCCTTTCATTTTCGTGTTGTCCATCTTCTTTAATGTTTAAGCTTTTTGGTGAAACATCAAGAGTAATACCTTCAACTGTCAGTTCCATTTATCTTTAATCATATCCTCTCATTGTGGTCTATCTTCTATGTCTAAGATATTTGAAGAAATTTTATGGATTAGATCATTGAGGATGTTAGACTGCAAAATTTAATAGTACATATCAAGTTTCTTATCTGTGAATGCATTTTCTGTTCTCCTAAATGCATATAGTATCTGTTACACAAATATTTTACTTATATATGTTCAAAGCTTTTAACTTGTGATGAAAGTATCTAGTAGTTAGCTTTAGGAAAAAAATATTCCCTTATATGACTTAACCTCATTCTCCCCATGAGATGGAGGAACTATCATAATCAAGACATTGACTATAAAAAATAGCATTGAAAAACCACGATGCACAAGCTAGAGTGACATAAAATTTTCATGGACCTAAAATTTTAATACAATTTGGTTACACAACTATTAAGTTGGAATTTTCATACCCATGTAGATACCCATTAGTTTTGAGTGTTTTTAGGGAATCTTTTTATACAATTTATAACAATAATTAAACACACTTTCATTTTTGTTTCTGTATGGCTTCTTCTCTATTATTATTTATAATCATTTACATTTCTATATTTTGAATTTTACTTATTTCTGCATATTTACCTAATATGAGCTCTCTCCATACAAATCTAGAAAACCCAACACTTAGACGAAATCCTAAGCTTCCATATATACATCTTGCATGAACAATAGAAGCAAAGTGATTAGATTTGTAGTAGTACATATAGATCTTTGATTTGTCATCTGCGATGGCTACCCATGTTGTTGGGGGTTGTTAGGCTTTGAATAACACCAAAATTCATGGTTTGAAGCACTTAAAAATGCCTACAAGTAATGGGGGTGTTCTTGCTCCTATAAAATCAATGATTATATGATTAAAGAAACATCACAAATTGGAGTAAATTACACACTAAAGCGTGTATTCATATTTGCTTCATTTTGAATGTTACAATGTTTGACATAAAATATTTACAGGCATAAGTAATGAAATTTATCTGATCTTATAGCAGATTTCATTGAAAGATTAAATCAATAGATTTCTTGGATTTACTTATAATTTCCTTTGTGACTATTTGTTTCGTATAGGGATGGGTGATGAAATTCAAGTAACCCATACGACCAATTCAAAATAGAAGGTTTTATGGACAAGAGACATGGAAAGGAAGCTTCTAGACTTGCTCTAGCAGAAAGTCCAGCTTGGAAGAAAGGGAGAAGGGGAATTCAAAAATGAAGCATGGTCCACCATTGAAAGGACGTTGAATGCAGATTTGAACATGAGCCTAACAAAAGATAACTTCAAAAACAAGCTCAAAACATGGAAGCAGGATTTTAGAGTAATGGAAGACTTGAGGAATTCAAGCAATTTTGCATGGAATGAGACCACTCAATGTATGGATGCAGAGGATAGTGTATGGGAGGAGCTTCTTAAGGTAACATGCTATTGAAATTATTTTGACTTAAGTAAAATCATGTGTTGAAAGTTTGTAATGCAAGATTGTTAGTAATTCATTCTTTATGCCAACATGTAGAAAAAAGAATTCAAAAATGCCAAGGTGTATAAGAGGTAGTCAATCAAATACTACAATGAGTTAGCCTTCATTGTGGGGAGCGATATGGATGAAGGCAAGGAAGCTTCGACACCTCAAGAGACAAAAGAAGGGAACCCCATGGATGAGCCTTTAAATTTTGATGATGTTGATGATATAGCCACACTTATGGGGACTGCTGCCAATTTGAATGATGAGTTTTTTCAATCCAACCAATCCGCTACAAGCGACAAAGAGACTCCAACATTGTCATCAAGGAGGCCAAAAAGGAAGAAGGCAAGCATGGTTGGCTCTATGGATGTGATGTGTGAGACTCTCAAAAAGCTACACGAGGACTTCAATATGGCTCAAACTATTTGTACACACAAAATAGTGCACTTCTATGAATCCTTACATGCAAGGAAACTCAAGAATGAGCCCTCACAAATCGATCCATAGCTCTTTATGCATGGAGTTGCAAGATTTGTAAAATTGCTCTCAGCT
>MU228434.1:1073703-1087477 GCA_018584345.1 Thuja plicata | reverse complement strand
AAAGAATCCAATACAATCTAGGTAATTCAAAGAACAATCTACACATCAACACCTTACATTTCAAGATAATCAATTCACAAACAATTTATAAATCAAATCAATCATTTCTATACCTTATCCATTTTATATATTACATTTTAGTACCACAATCCATATTTCCACATGTTACATTTTAATAAACATTCTATTTCATGTGTTACAGTAATAAATGGATTGATCTTAGAGTATCATCCTATTTTGGTTATGGATCCATGTGTGTGGTCAAGGATCTCTTAGGCAATCTTATGAGCCTAGAGATGCCTTAGTCCATTTGGATCACCAGGTTAGGCTTAAGTTGCTTAAAGCATGATTTTATGTTTTTAGTAGTCATTAGTGTTAAATTCTTTGGATCCATGTAATTTTGGTCATATTATGTCAATTTGATAGGTTTGGATTCAATCCAAAGTTTTTGAGTGCAAAAAGACAAGATTTTGCCAAATGTTGCAAAAGTTGTCAAAATGTTGCTCATGCAGCTTCCAAAAGTTGCTCGAGAGTTGCACAATGGAAGCCCAATAGTCATAGGGAGTTTTGGATCGATTTGAATTCACATATGAATTTTTTTTAAGTGCTTACTTCGAACCAAGATGGTTAGAAGTTCTGTATTGAAGTTTTGATGCATTTGGAATGGAAGATGAAGAGTTTTTTGGAGCATTTCTGAGTTGTATGGCCATGTCTGGTGTGATCTTTGAAAAATAAGTTGATTTTTTGAAGGCCCTCTATGTTATCATAAATTTCCAATTGGTTTGAAGTCATTTAGTTTTGGTTTGAAGAGTTTTTTATTTAGTTTTCCAAAAATAGTCCAGAAAGAGGCTTGCTAGAAGCACATTTCACTAATGGAGTCCTAACTTGCATTCTGTCCAGTGGAATTCAATAAGATCCTAGAAAATGAAAGTTAGGATGGTATATTTAAGGATTCTAAAATCTCAGAAGATGGCTCAAAGCGTAAATCCCTCATGCATCAAGCCCTAGGCTGAATATCTCAATGTATTCAGCCTAGAATGAAGAAGAATGAAGTGTTATGTTAATTAGATAGTCTATTTGAGTGAAATGATAGTCTATTTTAGTTGTGGGGAGTTATTTGAAGAGGCATAAAGCACTATTTCAATCCCATGTACCCAATTTCTAGTACTTACTTTGATATCCAAGCATAATTTGGCCAATTAGGTCTGCAAACTTGGTGAGTGTTAGGTGTTGCTGGAGTGGAGTTGGAGTCTAGGGATTTGGAGTTTGACATAACTTCCAAAAGGGTATCTAGATATATCCTTAGTTTCCTAAAAGGTGATTGAGAGGAAAATTTAAGTCCAAAAAAACCACTTGGATAGACCTACAAGGAATTCTAGGACAATCCTAGATAGGTACTGGACGATAGTTGGAGGACCAAAACAAAGGGTGATTCTTGGTCCTTATGAAATAAGTAAGGTATCCCAATATCTATTTGGGGTTGGTCAAGTCATTGGTGAAGACTTCTGGTTTGTGGCTTGAAATAGGGCTAGTGTCCCTAAAGATCAAAATTGTAAGATCTTGAATTGAATGGTATTCAATTGGGAAAGGTCAGTAAGTAGTTATACCACCTTGAATAGGTATAAGGAATTATGTAAAGAAGGATCTAGGATCTAAGGAAATCATAAGTTGAGTTGGATGTCTCAAGGAAGAGAAAGGACCAAGTCCACACTTCTTGTTGTCACCTCTGCATTAGGTGGTATCAGAGCCTAGAAAAGCTCTTGGGAACAAGAATGGTAGAGAAAGTTGATGATACTGATTGAGAGATCCCTTTGAGGGTCACCAACATGGAGCTAGCCAAGATTGTGAGGGAGCAGGAAGCTAAGAACAAGAAGATGGAAGTAGAAATAGATAAATTAAAGAGTTCTCAAACAAGCAGAACTACTGGTGATGATTCAGAGTCAGACCAAGAAGAAGAAGAAGAGGAGACTGAAATAGAGAGGACAAGGGTGACAAAAGAGAAAAGGATCTAAGAATCTTTGGAGAGAGTGGGTAGGAGAGATAACAAACTAGACCTACCAATGTTTATGGGCAAGATGGACCCTAAGGAATGCATGGATTGGGTAGAGGCCCTAGAAAATTATTTTGAGTGTGAGGATATCCCTATCTCATAGAGAACAAAGATTTCCAAGTCCAAAATGAAAGGACCTGCACTATGTTGGTGGAACTTCCTACAAAGAGAGAGGGTAGAGAAAGAAAAAGAACCTATAACCACATGGAAGAAGATGTTGAGAGAAATAAAGAAATAATTTGTTCCTGAAGATTATGAGGTAACTCTACATAAGAAGTTACAAAATCTAAAGCAGAAGGATATGAATGTGGTATATTACACTGATAAATTCCATAAGATCTCAATGAAGACAAAGATCCCTGAGAGTGAGAAACAAAAACTTGCTAGATACATGAATGGGCTTAAGTATAGTATTCAAGATGAACTAAGTTTGTTTTGTCCCCAATATGTACACCAGTGTTATCAGATGGCTATGAAGATCGAAGAGAAACAAAAGAGGAGAGGAGAATAGAAAAGTAGAGGAAGGGGAAATAGTTTCAGAGGTAGAGGAAGGTTTCAAGGATAAGGATCATCTCCAAGACCATAGGGAGAATCCAATCACCAAGAGTATGATAGAGAGCATAATCACAAAGGTAATTTTAGAAGGGGTAGAAGCAATAGCAGAGGAAGGTCAGGAGGTAGAAGTACCTCTATGTTCACTAGAAAGTGTTTCTCTTGCAATCAGATTGGTCACCAATCTTTTAGATGCCCAAACAAGGCCAGTACATCAGGAGGAGATAGGAGAATCCAACTCACCCAAGATGAGGACTATCAAAGCATGACTTCCTATCACACCACTACATCTAGACCTACAAACCCTGAGCAAGGAGAGTGCATAATTTTTAATAGAACACTCTTGAAGGTGCCAACTCCCAAGGATCCCCCACAAAGGAAGAGTCTATTCAGAACTCACTGAAAGGTATTTGGTAAGATTTGCAAAGTTATTGTTGATTCTGGTTCTACAAAGAATTTAGTTTCTAATGCAATGATAGATAAGATTGGTTTGAAGAAAATACCACACCCAATCCCTTATAAAGTATCATGGATTAATAAAGATCAACAAACTTTGGTAGATGAGAAATGTTGGGTAGAATTTCAAGTAGGAGAATACAAAGATAAAGTTTTGTGTGAAGTTGTGAATATGATGTTGATGCTTGTATAGTCGAAAAATAGAAGCACTTCCATGGTATACTAGTTTAGCCTTCCAAGTAAGTGGTTTGGGGTCATGTCAAGTTCCTTGAATGGGTTCCTGATTTAGATCTGGCTTTTTCTCCCTGTTCTGCCTCATTTCCACTTTTTCCAACCTATTTCTAGCACCCCAGACTGAAAATTTGGGACTTTGACCTCAGGGTAAAGGTTGATCTTTTTGGGTCAAGGTTAACCTTGACCTTGACCTAGGTCACAATCGACCTTTTCCAGGCTTGGGATTCAAATTTTATAATTTCAGGGTTTCCGGATGTCGGTCTTTGGAAAAAGTTAATTCCTGCTTCCGGGTCGGATGTTTCGGTCTTCAGAACAAAAAATATTAAATTATATTTAATATATGTCCTCTTCTAGGGGCATGGGTCTAATTGGAATTTAATTCTCCTATGTCGGGCTCTCTAGAAGATTGTGCCCTAGTTTCATATAAAAGGAAGCTTTCTCCTCTCATTTTCTCTAACCATGAACTATGATCATCAAGCATAATTGCAAGAATTCAAAGATTTGAAGAGTGATATCCAAAGGTGAAGAATCAAGATTTGAAGCAAGCCAAGTAGCCATTGAAGCATTCATCCATTCTCAAGCACTTCTCAAGCACTCATTTTCATCAAGGAGATCCATTGGTGGTTATTGAAGGATTCAAGCTTCATGGAGCCCTCTTGTTAAAGATTTCTCCATCCACATTCTTCCAAGCCTCTTCTAATTCAAGAACCCATTCAAGATTGGTGTTGAATATCTACAAGAAATTGATTGAAGACATCATGCATTCTACATTCTACATTCTACATCCTTTTTTGGTGCATACATACTTGTGGGTTCACGGATTCAAATCCGCCACAAGGACTTATACAAGCAAGGTGAATTTGTTTATTTACTTTGTTTTATTTATGCAATTTTAATTATACTTTGAGCTTAATTCCAAAACCAGGGTTTGACAAGGGCAAACCCCTCCCCCCAACAAACGAACCATTTTTATTGTAGGTACAGGTTCAGAACAATAGATCAGAGTACAGATCTGGATACCCTTTTTGGCAAACTTTCAGGATCCAAAAATAGAATTTCAGTCTGAGACTTTTTAGGTCGATTCTACCCCAGGTCGGAATCAGAAATTATGGGTCAATGGTGACATTGACTTGAGGGTACAAATCAGAACTGTGTCTGAATGAAAAAATATTTCTGGGTTTTGTTCGTCTATGCGTTTCTATTCTAGGTTTGGTCTCAGATTTTCCAAAAACTCAACACAGGCTTCAAAAAATAGCATTCTTCAGATCTGCAACATTTCAAGGTTAGTACATTTCTCCTATCCATTTCAATTAAGGTTATCAATCTATTTAAATCTATTGCACATTCAAATAAATAAATGAGTACTTAAGATCTTCCTTCTTTATTCTTATTTCCAAATGGTTGATTAATTTATGCATTGATCCTTCCATTTTGGATTAATCAATTTGGATCTTTCATTTATATATCTAAGGATAGAAGGAGAGCATTTTATTTACCCCCGACATTTCAATAAACAAACAAATCATTCTTTTAAATGTAATATAGGATAATAATAACCCTAAAATTTTATCTCCATTTTCTTATATTACAATGCTCAACATGAGGGTAAGAAAAATGTGTATACCTTAACTAAGAATGGGATTAGTTACACTGTGACACCCCTTCTTGATTCTGAGAAAGACAAAGATTTAACAAACAATGTTACCTTAGTGGGAGAGAATGAATTTTTGAAAGTCCTTAAGGAAAGAGACACACCTTGTTTTTCCATCATAGTAAAGCCCAAAACAGATTCTAAAAGGATACCAAAAAGTCAAGAACCTCAGAGAGGTGTTGGCCCCAAAGAAGTACAAGGTTTGTTGAACAAATACAAAGGAATAGTTGCAGACAAGAGTATTGATGTTTTTCCACCATAGAGAGATATTAGCCACTGTATAGACCTCATACCTGGTTCTACCTTGCCAAATAAGGCTTCTTACAAGTTGACCCCTGACCAAAGTGCAAAAGTTGTAAGAGAGATTCAAGAATTGATGGAGAAAGGCTTCATTAGGAAGAACATAAGCCCTTGTGCAGTCCCTACAGTCCTAGCACCTAAGAAGGAGGGTACATGGAGGCTATGTACTAAATATAGAGCCATCAATAGGATAACCATCATATATAGGTTTCCTATGCAAAGGGTAGAAGATCTCATGGACTGTCTAGGAGGAGCAAAATATTACTCAAAAATTTATCTAAAGAGTGGGTATCATCAAATTAGGATCATAGAAGGGGATGAGTGGAAGAAAGCTTTCAAAACCAATGAGGGGTTGTTTGAATGGGTAGTGATGCACTTTGATCTCTCTAATTCTCTTATTAATTTTATGAGATTGATGAATGAGGTCCTTAAGCCTTTCATAAATCACTTTGTTGTTGTTTACTTAAATGACATATTGATCTTTAGCAAAGATAAATATGAGCATTTGATACATCTAGATATGGTAATGAAGAGACTACATGAAGAAAATTTGAGGATAAATTTGGAAAAATGTGTGTTTATGCAAGAAGAATTGATATTTCTTGGCTTTGTCATCTCCAAGGGTAATTTGAAAATGGATCCTTCCAAGGTTGAAGCCATACTGAATTGGCACACTCCAAAATCTTTCAGTGAGGTCAAAAGTTTCCATGGGCTAGCTAGCTTCTATAGGAAATTTGTGAAGAATTTCAGTGGGGTGAGTGCACCAATGATAGATACTATCAAAGGGGGAAGGAAATGCAAGTTTGTATGGACTGATGTTGCAAACAAGTCCTTTGAATATCTAAAGACAAGGGTCTCTCAAAAACATATCTTAACACTATTTGATTTACATAAGGTGTTCACCATTGAATGTGATGCTAGTAAGAGAGATATTGGGGGTGTTCTCAATCAAGAAGGGAGACCTGTGGAATTTTTTAGTGAAAATCTTAATGAAGCTAAGAAAAAGTACTCTACATATGATTTGGAAATGTATGCTATGGTCCAATAACTGAGAAAGTGGAGGCTTTACTTATTGCCAAAGGAATTTATTGTATATATTAACAATCATGCATTGAGTTTTCTTAACAGGTAGGAGAATCTAAACCATAGACACCTCAAGTGGATGGAGTACTTTCAAGCATTCAGTTTCACCATAAAATACAAGGGGTAGAAAATAAGGTATTTGATGCATTGAGTAGAAGGAATTTGGCTATACAAGAAGTGACCTTGGAGAGAGTAGGCATCTATGTCCTCAAGGACATGTATCCTAATGATGAAGACTTCAAATAAATTTATAAAGTTTGTTTGGAACTAGGAGATAGATATCACACTAAGTTTGCAGAATATATGATTCAAGAAGGATTGTTGTTTAAAGGGAGTCAATTGTGCATCCCTGATTGTTCCATGAGGGAGAACATCATAAAAGAGAAGCATTGTGGATGTCTATCAGGCCACTTTGGTCTTGACAAGACACTTGAGCTAGTAAGAAGATTCTACTTCTGGCCCAAGATGTAGACTGCGATAAGGAGATTTGTGGAGTGTTGTATAATTTGTCAAAAATCCAAAGGCACTAGTTCAAATGCAGGCTTGTAAACACCATTACCCATTCCTAACAAACCTTGGGACTCCATCAACATGGATTTTTTATTGGGTCTTCCAAGGATAAAGACATACTATGCTAGTGCTTATGTGGTTGTAGACAGGTTCTCCAAGATGGAACACTTCCTACCTTGTAAGACTACACATGATGTCTCAAGTATTGTAGGGATATTCTTCAAGGAGATTGTAAGACTCCATGGTTTACCACTCACCATTGTTTCAGACAAAGACCCCAAGTTTTTGGGACATTTTTGGCATACCTTGTGGAAGAGACTTTAGATCAAATCTCGCTATGTCATCTTTCTACCACCCTCAATCAGATGGACATACTGAAGTCATCAATAAATCTTTGGGAAACTTGCTAAGATGTTTGAAAAAGGAGTATGGAGTGGCATGGGACTCAATCCTTCAACAAGTAGAGTTCTCCTATAATGATTCTATCAACATAAGTTTAGGACTCAGTCCTTTCCAAATTTTCTATGGATCCCACCCTAGGGGTGTCTTGGAACTAAGAAACATCCAAAATTTTGGCCAAAGGAGTTCCCAAGCTGAGGATTTTGTAGAGGTAATGAACAAAATTCATCAACAAGTGAAAGAGAGACTGCAACAAACTTCTGAGAAGTATAAACAAGCAGCAGATGTCAAGAGGAGAGATGTCCAATTCACGGTTGGAGACATGGTTATGGTTCACTTGAAGAAAGAAAGACTACCCAAGAAGTACACCAAGCTGATGATGAAAAAGATTGGCCCCTTCAGAATCTTGAAGAAATGTGGAAATAATGCATATAGAGTTGAATTACCTTTAGCCATTGATTTATCTCCCATTTTCAATGTAGCTGACCTATATCCATACAAAGGTCCTGTTACTGATGTCTCCATTGTAGATGCTCAAGATTTGCCATAGGACAAGGAGCTACAAGATCTAACTAAACCACCAACACAAGAGATTGACTGTATACTAGACAAGAGGATAGCCAAACAAACCAGGAGGTCTACTTTCTATGAATATATAGTCAAATGGAAACACCATTCAATGGAGGATGCTACTTGGTTGATACCTGAAGATATCAAGAAGACTAGTTTCAATCTAAAATATCTCCCAACTCAAGGGACTTGAGTTAATTTTTTCTTAGGGAGTATGGTATAGTTGTTGGAAATACAATAATGGGAAAGCAAGATACTGAGAGGGGGGGGGGGGGGGGGGAANGGGGGTGAATCATATCTTCAAATTTAAACACTTAAAACAAACTGGTCCACATTCATACATATATGAATCTAATGTAATATCAAATAGCATCCACACAATGAAATAAATAACTCATAAAACAAGAACTTGGTAACCCAGAAACCCAAATAGGTAAAACTGGGGTGGGGATGACACCCAAAAAATTCTCCACTACTGTAGTAATAAAGTGTGCCTGTTAGGGCTACAAAATTTGATTACAACATGCAATCTACCCTGTGAAAGGATTTCAACTTACAATAAAGTAAGCACTCTGTTAGGAGATTTAAAAAGGTCTGCTAGGACCACTCTATTAAGATATTTTCACCTGATACAATGATTATAATGTTTCAAGTAAAGATCCTTCATTATGCACTCAGATGCTGATGATGGATCTCCTCTTTCCAGTACCTTCTATGATCTCACAATCTGATATAACTTTACTCTTCTGTTCACTGTGCTGTCACTCTGCTTGATCTCTGCTTCTTAACAAAATAACCCTTTGTGCATTTCACTTCAAAATACAGTCACCACTTCTCTCCACACTCACAAAATAGGGTTTATAAGCAATCTTATATATCTGTTCAAGTCTGATAGCGAGATCTAGATCAACGATCAAGATCTAATACCCATACCTCCAAGGTATTACAATTAATTATTACAACAGATCATGCATAGGATAAAACAATTAAATGCATAATTGACTCCGTAGGAAAATATTAAATGCATACATAAGTTGGCCCAAAAAGCTTATACAAGTCGGCCTGAACACTTATCCTCGAAGTTTGAATCATTCTAGACATGTATACAAAAATTGTTCTGCTCGGCACTTAACATCTCTATCGCTTGGCACTAAGTATCCTACTCAGCTCGGCATGATACAACTTGGCAACTTGGATACTGCTCGACAATGTTGCTCGGCCTTGCATAGTTTTAGCTCGGCCACAGTGATAGCCAACTAAAACTGCCTAAGTGAATGACTAAGTGTTGGTCACTAATCATCAACAGAACTTAGAGATTAACAATCTCCCCCTTTGATATTAGTGGCAAAAACACACTTATCATTCCTTCATTTCATTCCATCAAAATGTTGCCTAAGTATACTAAGTACTCCCCCTAGGAATATACTCGAAATTATACATACAAAAAGTTTACATGCCTTCAAAAATATATACAAGTGTATCTATTCTGTACTGATGTGTCATACTGTATCCTTACCAACTTCCTTACCAACTTCCCCCTTGTTTTTGTCACTGATTGCTAGTGGGGTTAAGTTATACTTATCCAAAAATTGTTTATGAAGCTGCAGGGTTGATTCAAATGTAGTATCCCAATTTTCCTTAGCAATCTTCATAACTTCCAATTTTATTTCTAGCTCAACAGCTAGACTCACTAAACTTTTTGTAGTTGAGAGATTTGCATTTCTCTGTGATAACTCTTTTGCAATTGAAATTTCCTTATTTATAACCTCCAAGTGAGGCAACATGCTTGTCTGAATAGTTATCAATTTGGCCCTAATTTGACCATCTTCAGCCATAAGCTGGGCTATTCTCTGTTGGGCATTGATCAACTTAGTAAGATGTAAAGAGCTAGAAGTAGCATCCTTACCCAAAGTATTGCTAGTTGATCTCAAATCTAACTGTAGTTTCTCAACAAGCTGTAGATTATCCTCTGTGAAGAATTCAACATCACATAAGAAGCTGTACAAAGAATAAACATTTGCTTGAACTTTCTCCAAAATTTCTACAAGAGTAGAAAGTTCAACCTATTTTTTTGCAATCTCTTCTGAGATTTTCTTCAAAACTTTGCTCTCAAATCTCCTCTCGGACCATTGTAGAAGTTTTTCATTTCTATTTATATCATCATCAGTTACCTTCTGTACAATATTAACTAACTGATCAATAATTGGAGCTTGAGGCATTTCATCTTCTAAGTCAAAAGCCCTTGTAAATATGTCCTTGATGTCATGCAACACCTGCTTTTGCTTCTATTCTATTTTCATCTCTTCCTGTCTCTTCTTCCTCTTGAGTAATTCTTGAAGAGTCCCTATTTGTTCAAAAGATAATTTATTGGGATCCCATTGTGGAATCACAATTACCTCATCTAATGTGACATCTAGAATTTGAGACTTCTTCTTCAGAACTTTCCTTTTCTTCAACTCTGGTGAACTAATGCTCGGCTGCATAATACATTTTCCTGTCATAGTATCAATGTCCATTGCCTCTTTTAATTCTATCAGGATTGTCTATGGATTAGGCATACCTCCAGTTTTAGGACCTATGGGAGTGGATGATACAGAGTGTGGTAGATCAACCAACACTTGCATTGCCTCTTGTTCCTTAGGCTTATCAACATTATCCTTTATCACTACTCCACTATCTATAACTATTTTGACAACCTCTAAAATAGGTGGATTTTGTGAAGTTACCTCTTGTGCAGTTGTTTGCTATTTCTCTTCACTTATCTGATCATTGATTTCTTCAATTATCTCATCAATTTTCTCTTCAAATATAGTGGTCTTTCCTCCTTCAATCTCAGTTGCCTTAATAGGTGAATTAGTGTTTGTGCCACTCGACATATCCTATTCCTTGGCATTCAAATTGCTAGAATCATCAACTATGAAATCCATCAGACTATCTGCAGTCAGATCAACAGAATTTGTTGAGTCTAATCCATCTTTGGTCTTGTCCTGTTCTATAGCAATTTGATCTTGAGTTACCTGTGGCTCAGGGGTGATCTCAACTTATTTTTCCTTTTGATCAGATGGACCCTCATCAAATTTCTTATCTTTTGGAACTATCACTCCAAAGATTTCCTTCCAAATCCTTGTACTTTGTTGTACTAATCCTTCAATATCATTTTTCAAAACAGCATAACATCTAAGTTTAGGAACAAACCTACTCTTGTATTCTTCAATAAATTTGGGTCTCTGTTTTGAAGTCAACTCAGGTATTACCTTGGCTAAAGTTCCTTCCCTGATCTGTTTTTTTGTGGTAAGTGCAAATTCCCATTTGCTTGACAGAAACTCATACAATTCATTCGACACATAGTCTCCTATCTTTGTAGGAGTTAACTTGAAAGTAATCATCATAACCAAAAGTGCTTCCTGAACTTTGTGCTTATCTCCAATACTCAGTTTCTCATACTTAATGAACTTGAAAGTAGCTAACCCTGCTGAATTCCTCAAATTGTCACATACCTCATCAATATTAGCTGGTTTCTTGAATTGTGTTGTAGGTATGTTGCTGGGTTCATCAATCTCAGTCTTTTCATCATCACTATTTGTCCCCAATTCTAGTCTCCTCCTTGGTCTCTTTGCTGGTTTACTTAGCTCAGCCTTAGGAGCAATTTTAGCTTCCTTTCCAGAACTACTTTCTCCAACTTTCTTCTTTCCATACACTTTTGTTTGTACTGCTAGAGAAGTGATAGTAGATGCTCTAGTGCTTGAATGATTAGCTGCAAGAGGTGTAACCTTAGGTTTAGCTTTGCTCGGCTTGGTTACTATGATAATTGATGGTCTCTTACCCTTAGCTTTCTTAGTGATCTCCTCACATGCACTGATTTCCTCTTCTGTAGACATATCCTCACCTTATCCCGTGGATAGGCCTAAAGGTGCATCCTCAGGTTCTTCATCACTTCCTAAACCAACCATTTTCTTTAGATTTTTCACAATATTCTTCCTTTTCCTCTCCATGGTTCCCTCCTTTAAATTTCTTGTAATTTTTACTTTAGCTTCATCAAAATTACCAAATCTTTCTGCTGTAGTATCAATTGCCTTGGCTAGGAGTGCAATGATGGCTACTGATGCTTCATCAATGTTAATTTCATAGGGAAATGGTTCTAAACATGTTACCCTTGGTGTTACAGCCTGGATATATGTATTATTTGTATCAACTAGAAAACAAATTCATAGTGCTTCTCCACTAGCGATCTAGGAATCCTAGTTCTTAATCTCATTCTCTTCTTAAATTCCACAAAATAGCTCCCCATAATGCTATTGAAATTACTTCATAGTTTCTCAATACATTCACTAATATGAACTGTAATGGGTCTATCCTTTTTCCAAACAATATTTCCCAATGTAGGAAATGTATCATGAATGTAGAAAAATATACAGACTAGTAAGGAACCAAACTTACATGATGAGCTCTTAGCCTTTCTGATTGATGCTAGGTTCTTGGCTAATTATGTCTTCTGTAGCTCAGCAAGATCATATATATGATTCTTCTTAACAATTTTCCATGCCTGGTCAACGGTTGTATAGGGAACACTATCCAGTCTACTTGACTGATAGAAATTATGTGCGATTACTCTTACTCCAAAATCAAGTTCTAGGTCTTTAATTGTAGAGATAGTCATACCTCTATTGTTCCATACAACTCCAATGTTTAGTGTAATTTACTCTTTTCTGTTATCCCTCATTGTCTATTTCCTATTAACTACAGGATATCCAGTCACTCAATGAATCATGTTTTTAGTAATCTTGACTGGTCCATTATCCAACCACATACACATATCATGAACTCAGCTAAGAATAACCTTAATCCATTCGTCTTTGAAACCTTGTGGAAAATCTAGGGCACGAGTTAACCCTTTGTGTGCTAAATGTTTGAATTCTCCCTTCAGAACTCCATTGACACACAATTTGCTGTAGGATTTCCTCAATTCACTATCACCTACTTCACCAATCTTAACCATGTAACATGATCTTACATCGTTGATCGTAAGTACCTTGGGTGGAATGGATGAGAGAGCTCCAGTCAAATCACTCTGAATTGCACTTTTAGGAACGACTTGAAAGTTGAGAGGTGCACATTCATCACTCCGTACTAACTGAATTTGGTCTTGTTCTCCCTCCATACTCTTAACTGGTGTGGAAGAGCTTGCAGCCATAATCTTGAATTTAGGGTTCAAAAAAATAAAGAATAGAGTACCTCAGCAAGTATCACTTCATACTATTCACTTTAGGATTGCCAACGACATGCTGATGAAATCTTTGATGCTAACTTCGTTAAGATCAATTCTGCAACTACTTCAATCGCTCCGTAAACAGTGAAAATTGCAAGGTAAATATAAAGAATAAATATTTCATCCTTTATAGATTTTGAAAGGTCAAGGTAGGTAAGGAATAAATTTTTTGCCCATTGAGTTAGTGCAAGCCAGCTATCCTCATCTTTCTAACACAACTTGCATCCCACTCAGCTCACTTAACTCGGCCATCACAGAACTTACTCGGCCAACAAACTTGGCACACACTAAAGAACTTGGCCTTAGTGTCCACGACTAGTGCTCGACACCTATAGTGCAATTGGCTCTTCTCGGCATTTGTCTTCAAAATATGTCCTGGTGCATCTTAACATATGTAAATATGGACTTTGGTACATTTCATGTTAGGAACTGATGTAAGATAAGAATTTTGGATGCAGTTCCTTACATACCTCTTTTGCTTAGTTGGAGATGATGTGATCACCTGATCCATTGGATTGAGTGACCTCGACTATAGTAGCTTCACTGCTGCATGGTTCAGATTTCTTAATCCATATCTGGTTCATCTATGCTCTAATCTGCTCAACAGTAGGAGCAGGTACCCTAGTCTTACAATCTTTCCTTGTATGACCAATTTTCAGACAACTGTGACAAACTAGGCTTCCATTCATCCAACTTTTAGACT
>MU228434.1:1039134-1072364 GCA_018584345.1 Thuja plicata | reverse complement strand
GGGGTGAATTAGATCTTCAAATTTAAACACTTAAAACAAACTAATCCACATTCATACATATATGAATCTAATATAATATCAAATAACATCCACACAATGAAATAAATAACTCATAACACAAGAAATTGGTAACCCAGAAACTCAAATAGATAAAACTGGGGTGGGGATGACACCTACAAAATTCTCCACTATTGCAGTAATAAAGTGTGCCTGTTAGGGCTACAAAAGTTGATTACAAGATGCAATCTACCCTGTTAAAGGTCTGCCCGGTTAAGAGCTAAAGATCATTACAATCTACCCAGTGAAAGGATTTCAACTTACAATAAAGTAAGCACTCTGTTAGGAGATCTAAAAAGGTCTGCTAGAACCACTCTATTAAGAGATTTTCACCTGATATAATGATTATAATGTTTCAAGTAATGATCCTTTTTTATGCACTCATATGCTGATGACGGATCTCCTCTTTCCAGTACCTTCTATGATCTCACAATTTGATATAACTTTACTCTGCTGTTCACTGTGTTGTCACTCTACTTGATCTCTGCTTCTTAACAAAATAACCCTCTGTGCATTTCACTTCAAAATGCAGTCACCACTTCTCTCCACACTCACAAAATAGGGTTCATAAGCAATCTTATATATCTGTTCAAGTCTGATAGCGAGATCTAGATCAACGATCAACGATCAAGATCTAATACCCATACCTCCAAGGTATTACAATTAATGATTACAACAGATCATGCATAGGATAAAACAATTAAATGCATAACTAACTCTATAGGAAAATATTAAATGCATACATAAGTTGGCCCAAAAAGCTTATACAAGTCGGCTTGAAAACTTGTCCTCGAAGTTTGAATCATTCCAGACATGTATACAAAAACTATTCTTCTTGGCACTTAACATATCTGTCGCTCGACACTAAGTATCCTACTCAGCTCAGCATGATACAACTCAGCAACCTGAATACTGCTCAACAATGTTGCTTGGCCTTGCATAGTTTTAGCTCGGCCATAGTGATAGCCAACTAAAATTGCCTAAGTGAATGACTAAGTGTTAGTCACTAATCATCAACAAAAATTAGAGATTAACAACAGTGCACCCATGAATGCCACTGATTGACTATCATTTTGCAATATTTGAGTTTGTAATAAATGGATTGATCATAGAGGATCATCCTATTTTGGTTATGGATCCATGTGTATGGTCAAGGATCTCTTAGGCAATCTTATGAGCCTAGAGATGCCTTAGTCCATTTGGATCACCTGGTTTGGCTTAAGTTGCTTTAAGCACGATTTCATGTTTTTTAGAGTCCTTAGTGTTAAATTCTTTGGATCCATGTCATTTTGGTCATATTATGTCAAGTTTATAGGTTTGGATTCAATCCAAAAGTCTTCGAGTGCAAAAAGACAAGATTTTGCCAAATGTTGCAAAAGTTGTCAAAATGTTGCTCATGCAACTTCCAAAAGTTGCTTGAGAGTTGCAAGATGGAAACCCAATATTCATAGGGAATTTTGGATCAATTTGACTTCACATATGAAGTTTTTTTAAGTGCTTACTTTGAACCAAGATGGTTAGAAGTTCTGTATTGAAGTTTTGATGCATTTGGAATGGAAGATGAAGAGTTTTTCTGAGCATTTCTGAGTTGTACGACCGTGTATGGTGTGATATTTGAAAAATAAGTTGATGTTTTGAAGTCCCTTTGTGTTATAATAAATTCCCAATTTGTTTTAAGTCATTTAGTTTTGGTTTGAAGAGTTTTTGATTCAGTTTTCCAAAAATAGTCCATAAAGAGGCTTGCTAGAAGCACATTTCACTAATGGAGTCCTAACTTGCATTATGTCTGGCAGAATTCACTAAGATCCTAGAAAATGCAAGTTAGGTGGTATATTTAAGGATTCTAAAAGCTCAGAAGATGGCTCGAAAGGTAAAGCCCTCATGCATCAAGCCCTAGGTTGAATATCTCAATGTATTCAGCCTAGAACGAAGAAGAATGAAGTGTTATGTTAATTAGATAGTCTAGTTGAGTGAAATAAGAGTGGATTTGAGTTTTGGGGAGTTATTTGAAGAGTTCTAAAGCACTGTTTCAATCCCATGTACCCAATTTCTAGTACTTGCTTTGATATCCAAGCCTAATTTAGCCAATTAGGTTTGCAAACTTGGTGAGTGTTAGGTGTTTCTAGAGTGGAGTTGGAGTCTAGGACATTGGGGTTTAACATAACTTCCAAAAGGGTATCTATATATATCCTTAGTTTCCTAAAAGGTGATCGGGAGGAAAAGTTAAGTTCAAAAAACCACTTGGATAGACCTATAAGGAAGTCTAGGACAGTCCCAGATAGGCACTGTACGACAGTTGGAGGACCAAACCAAAGGGTGATTCTTGGTACTTATGACATAAGGAAGGTTTCCCAATAGATAGTTGGGGTTGGTGAAGTCACTGGTGAAGACTTCTAGTTTGTGGCTTGAAATAGGGCTAGTGTCCCTAAAGCTCAAAATTGTAAGATCTTGAATTGAATGGTATTCAATTGGGAAAGCTCAGTAAGTAGTTCTACCACCTTGAATAGGTAGAAGGAATTGTTTAAAGAAGGATCTAGGATCCAAGGAAAGCATAATTTGAGTTGGGTGTCTCAAGGAAGAGAAAGGACCAAGTTCACACTTCTTGCTGTCACCTCTGCATTACATCCACTGCAAAGATCTATAAGACAAGGATGACCTATTTCCCCCACCCTATTTATGATTGTTGCAGATGCACTTTATTACATTCTCAGGTCCCATACAATGGGATTGTTGGGAACAATACAAATGGGATGGGGGTGAATAAGTTGTATGCCAAATATTTAAATTTTAAAAATCTTAATCAATGCAAATCTAAACACTTCAAGAATAACACCATAACACAAGTATTTATTGTTGAGGAAAAAAATTTTAAGGGGGGAAAATCCCAGTGGGAATTAACACCCACAAATAATGCACTAAAAATATTGTATCCCTGTTAGAAGATCCAGCCCTTTTAGGAGATGATTATTACATCGAGTACAAACTCCATGTTAAAGGACAAACCCTGTTAGGAGTTGAATGATATGATGAGCTCACTACCTAAGCACATTTCCCAAAGTGAAGGTTAAATCCACCTTTTGAAGGTTAAACCCACCTTTTGGATCCACAGTCCAAAGAGAAGTATAAAAGTATACTTATAACAATGAAATGACTGATAGCAACTTGCTTTGCCTATACAGTTCCAATGAAGTGAATTATAAACATAGTCACTATTATACATCTAGCATAACTCGCATCCTCATGCTCACAGCATCCAATCCATACATTTCACATCAAGGCGCTACTTTCCTTTATACAAGTTACAATAAGTAATTAGGTCGGCATGTTAAGACTTCCCCAATGCACAAACAATTACATATACCCTTTCTAAGATACACATGGTACCTTACACAAGTAAATGACAAATACAAATCATCAGTTATGCACCAAGATCCATAATTCACGCTCGCCATTCACTAAGCACATTATATCTATGTGGTAGGCTCCAAATAGGTCTTTGTCAGTCCACATGCCACAACTGACATCATCAAGAATCTAGAAACCCAAGAATCACAAAGAATATTCTCCCATGTATCTTCTATCATGCCTTAAGCTCACATACCGTAACTTATGCTCACATCCAAGTTATCCCTAAAACTTAGAGACCATCTCTATCATAATCCTCTGCCACTTCTCTATAACCAGTCTTCACCAAAATAATTATAACTCATACAAACATGAATATTAAATCCAGCTACCTTAAATATAAGGTGTAATACTTCCCTCTACACAAATTCACGCTCACACATACTGAACCACTATATACTGTTTGTACACAACTGTCAATCTTGCATGTACCTGTGGTAACCAGTCTTTCTGAAACTTGTAATGCAGCCAACTGAAATATATTTTGACATAAATGAAAAAAACATGAATGTCAACACCCCAAACAATAATAATTCCAACAAGGAACACTAGTTAAAGGCATCACCCTCCCTAATCATGAAGAACTAATCAATGCATGATTTGTTGATGATACAACCCTATTTGTGGAACTCTCAGAAGGTAACTTTGATAATGTGTTAGAAATATTATAATTTTTTTGTATAGCCTCTAGAGCCAAGGTTGATCCCCACAAATCCATAGTTCTTGGGTGGCATGATGATCCTCCTCAATGGATTGGAAATAAGGGATGGATGTGGGCTGGTCCCTCCTTAATTGTTAGATACCTTGGTATTCCCTTTGCAGTCTCTCCCTCTCCTAAAGATATGTGGGCTTGGGTTTATGCCAAGATTGAGAAAAAACATCAAAAGTGGTAGACAGATTTGTTATCTCTGGTAGGTAGAGTTCAAGTTGTGTAGAATGTCATGGATTCTCACACTATCTATTATGCTTCCTCTTGGCTATTTTCAAACTATCAAGTTGATAAGTTAGAAAAAAATACGTGTGGTTTTATTTCGTGTGATAGATTGGGCTAAAAAAAAAAGACACTCTATCAAATGGGAATGGTGTTGTATGCCTAAGAAGATGGGTGGTCTGGGTCTAAGGGACTTGAAAAATAAAAGAATGGCTCTGGCATCTAAATGGATTTTCAAAGCCTTGCATGGAAATGAGCCATGGAAATTCCTCATAAGAAATAACATTCAGAGATCCACTATTAGAAAGGGTAAAAATTGGAAAAACCTTTCTTTATGTGATTTATCATGGGTGATTTTAATATTAAAATTTTAGGTTCTAGCATTTTTGCCTCTCTATGGAAAGCATGGAATCGGGTAAGGGGATAATTGTGTTCCAAAGGTATTTTTGGTGGGCCTCCTTTCTCTATTGTGGATAGATATTTATGGTGGGGCATTCAATTAAATGATAAACCACTGACACTTGCTCAAATTTGTTTTGCTAGACGGTGGAATGAACGTGGTATTTCTCTGATCAAGGATATCCCGATTAATAATAGAATAGGGACTTGGGGTGAAATTAAAACAAAATTTGATATTCCCCCATCTCAGAAAAAAAAAAAACATACACTTTTATTTTCAAGGCTATTGGTAAAATGGTTCTCACTGAAACTTTTTAAAAGCAAATGAAATGGCAAGATGGTTCTCTCTTAATGGATGTTTCTACTAGTCAAATTTATAATATGCTCAAAGATGACTCTCATATTCTTAAGTGTTTGAATCAGTCACAGGGCCTTGATTGGACAGACTCCAAGTGGCACTTCATTCTGGATTTGTTTTGGCACCAACCCATTGAACCCAAAAAATCTTATTTTAGATGGCTTTTGTTGCTAATAAAGCTTGTTGTGGGTCTTATTTTATCTTTTTTGGGTATTACACCTCCCTATTTCCCTCTTTGTGTTGCCCCTAAAAGTATTAAACACATCTTTTTTGAGTGTAAGTATGCATGTTTGGTGCGATCACTGTTCTTTGGGTCCCTTGTTGTATGGAACTCTCACCCTGGCTTTACATAAATTGAAATTCTTACTGGATATGTTGATTTTTTTGATGCCAAGATGAATAATTTATGGTTTGTTTTTTCAGTTGAAGTCCTATGGTTCCTCTGGAAACTAAGAAATGAAAAAGTCTTCCAAATTAAGAAAAGGGAACTTACTGGGTTTAGTAACAAACTCACCCACCATTTTATTATGACACATGTACCTATTGTGCTCGAGATTCCTAAGAGAATATTTATGATCCTGATTTAGGAAGGAGCCCTCATCATCTACAAAGAAGACATCCAATCATCACATTACTTAAACACATACATTGATATGTTGGATCAGAATGAGTTGGAGATGCTGAAGCAGTTTGTTAAAGACAAAGGTATCAATATTGAACAATAAAATGCAAAGGTCATGGAAAATCATGGACTTGATGCACCTAGTTGGGAAGTAGTAGCAGAAATTCCTTAGGCAACTAATCCTCCACTTGTGACTTTTTCTACAGACCATGGAGAATGCAACAACAATGTTGTGGGGTCATGGGACCCTTGATGACTTCTTCAGAGTATGTTCCCTTTATATACTCTTTTTCTAGGACTCTCTTACTGCTATATTTTGATGTACAAAGTAATGCAATATGATATGATATACTCCTAGTTAGTTGCATAGGAACATATACATTCAATTTTATTAGCATTTTGTAGACAATGACTGTATACTGAAACAATTTTGTTATGATCTTGTTAAACTATCCTTAATACAAAAAAATAACATTAGCACATTTTATCTTAATTGCATCCTTGAATTTGCAACCTTCAAAACTTTCCTACAACAACCTTCCTTCAACAGTTTTCATCAGATCAACCAGTAACACATTAGAAATAACAATGCCTCTACTAAGTAAATGATACATCAACGCGTTCGCAATTTCAGTCTTACTATCTGAAGAGAAGGCACACCACATTTCACCAATTCCATCCAATTATCCTTCTTCCAACATCATATGAATCAACAAATCTGGATTTAGATGGAGATACATCATCCTTTTCCTTCTCCTCTTCTTCCTTCTTTTCTTCTTCCTCTGATAGAGTGATAATTTATTTTCCTTTTGCACTTATTTTCCTTTTCTAAGGTTTCATAAGGGAACCACCAATCATAATCTCTAATTATCTTTTACCAGATGAGGAACCCTCCTTAAGACAACCAATAGGTACAACACTAGACATAACCATACCAAAACACAAATTCATCTATAAAGATAGGAAATAAGCTTTGCACATGCATCCATATTATCCTTCAAATTGTCCAAGTACTTGTAAATCTATTTTTTGATAGGGATGTTGGGATTCCATTCCACATTTTCAATACCCAGTAATGATCTCAGAAAATGTAATACTAGACACATAACCAAAGATCCAAACTAGAAAGCATATCCTTCAGCTAATGACATTTTGATATTTTCAAATATGTTCTCTCACAATAAACTACATAAATCAAATTGCACATCTTCCTTTACTATCTTATGCACGAAATATATAGTTATAGAAGACATATCACCTTCATGATTATGAAAATATATTTTATATGTAATGACACAAGAAACATACCTCACAACCATATCGACAAGGGTATTAATCTATAGAGCACGTGGGTCTTTAAAAATGCTTGTAATCTCATGCACTTCATTATACTTCATTGTTCTCTTTCCTAGAATATTTCCAATACAAAAAAAACTAGTAATCACCTCAACCACCTCCTTTGTAATCACTTAGGGTTTTTCCAATATCAATATTCCATCCTTGAAATGACTAAGAAAAAATACAATTGACTCATCTTCTGCAAACTAGGGAAAATCTCCCCAAATTTCCATACCCAGAGTACAAACCCACTGCAAATCATTTTCCTTTAACTTTATTTGGCTTAGTTTCCCATGATCAAACTCTTCCATTTCAATTCTTCTCAACATCTGCGGAATATCATCGCTAGATTCACGAATAACCAAACAGGATTCCATCTTTGTACTTCAAACACTATAGCTCTATAAATCTTTGTTTTTCTTCTTCACTGAATGTAAAAATGATTCTAAAAATCCACCAATATATCCTTAATTACACATGATTATCTCTCACCAAAAAGTGTGCAGATGACACTAGAAAATGTACTTCAAATTTCTACCAGTATTATCAATCTTAATTACTATGAAAACACATCATACCTTATTTTGGAGAGGGGGAACTGATAGATTATGCTTTGTAATACTCCCCCTAATCCAGGGCAATTTTCTTAGTTACCAGAAGAGCTAGCACTAGGATTCGATGCCACAAAATTTTCTTCACTAAATTCCTTCTTCTTCCATACCATGATTTTCTTTTGAGACTCACTTGAAACTGTATCATTTTTATCACTTCCAGACTTTCCCGGAGCAACAACAAATCTGTGTGTGTTAGCATAATGATTGGGCTGAGAACATTTGAAATATTTCACATTCCTCTGACCTGATCTTACTGACTACACACTAGACTTTCATTGATTAGCCTTGTGTCCATAGTTGTGACATACATAGAAATCAACATGAAAGATATTGTTCATCCCATTCATCTTAATTGGATTAGATACTTGACTTTTTCATTGATTTTCCTTATGACCAAACTTGTGATAGTTAAAACATTGAATGCTTTATTCTTTTATGCTCTTGCATTCTACAACCTTATGTCCAAAATTATTGCATAGAAGATAATGACCATTAAATGATAAATACCTTTGAACATTTGGTTTCCTAGCCAAAGGTCTTTTATATGTTCTTGAATTCCTAACCTTGCTTGTTACCTCAGACTTTGCATTAGCTTCAGTTTCCTTTTCTTTTCCTTTGTTCTTCTGATCTGAACATTCACTGGTGAAACCAAGTCCTTCCTTATCTCTATGACTCTTCTGCAGATACAAAATTTGATCCAAAATAGTGCTTCTCTCACAAACCTTTGCATCAGATTTTAACTTAGTTCCTGATTTAGCTTCTCATTTTCATCAGTCTTCTGCTTGATAATACCTTTACTCATTTGGTCTTCTTCCATTCTTCAATTTCTTCTTGATGTTGTCCTTGAAAAATTATTCAGTATTTTGGCATTTTTCTAGTTGTAGTTTCAAATTTCCACATTCTCCTTTAATTCCTTCAACTCTTGTCTTACTTTTTTGTGTCTTTCTTTGAATTTTTGAATCTACTCCCTCAACTTAGAAATACAAACATTCACCTCCTTGATATTTTATTTCATTTCTTCATCCTCAGATTTTGTGCATTTTATGTTGTCCAACATTATCTTCACTTATTCATCTGAATAATATTCTCTAGTCATTTGTTCAACCAACCAAGATCACCCACAAGTGATTAAACTTTATCTACAAGGGACCAAGCTCTAATACCAATTGTTGAACAACCTTGAATAACTAAGAGTGGGGGTGAATCATTTATCCCAAGATATTTTTAAACTTAATGGAACCAGTAGAAATGTTAATCCAAACTAATAATTAAAAACAATAATGAACATTGATAAGTGGGAGATATTTTCCACAGCAAGTCAATTTGTGATATTTCTATCATGATTGAAGTGTATAGTTTTTTGAGTCAAAATCATTGACTCGTGTTTCATGAGTAGTGGTTCACACAAACCCATATTCATGAAAACATATAAGAAACATCATGCACAATGAACACTAGATTTATGTGGAAAACCCAAGATGGGAAAAACCATGGAGAAGATAATTCTCATGTATATGAACACTAGTTAGGGTGATTTTAACAAATCCTCACTATAGGTAAGGCTCACTATTGGTTGGTCTAACCACCCTAGATACAAAACAAAAATCACAACCAATACAAAAAAGTGATCTCACAGACAAAACTTGAACTAATGAAATTGCATTTGCTCATGCATGGATTCAATTCTAGTGAATAGTACTATCACTATCAGTCCTAGACCCGAATAGAGATCTTCTACTGACCTTCCACACACTTCTGCAAAACTTCTTTTTGTTCTTTTTTTTTTTTCTCTCCCTTTAGTATTATCCTTTTCACTTCTCATTCATTTCGCACACTTCGCCACATAATTGCATCATACCACCTTCAACATTCACACCTTCATATATTTTCGGATCCAAAAGATGTTCTATATTTATATACCTATTTATTGAATAACAAACATATGTTAGCCTAGAAAACATGTTGTCTTGAATACAAATAAAGTATTTTGAGATATACAATGAAGATTAATATGCTAGCACTGAACCTACAAGATAGGTTGCACATATGATAAATTCATATCACGCTACCACGAGACCCAAAGATAGGTCTTACATAAGATAACAATGTTACATATCATAAAGCACTAAAATATTAATATATATTGGGGCTGATGGGAAAACCACAATCAAGACCATGTCTTGATCACCACAAAAATAAGCATCAACCGAATAAAAATGCCGAGAAGAAACAATTCAAAATTTGAATACAATTGTCATACCAAAGATTTCAGATGTACTACATGAATATCCAGATAGCAAGGATACAACAACTAATGACAATCATCCAAAATTCACTCACTCAATATAATAGATGTACATAAAGGATATACCATCATTACCGAACCAAGGATAACCATCCACAACATTTGTTACCATACAATACTGCATAGGATAGAGCAATTTTGCACATTACCCGAAGCATGATCACATGGTACATAGGTTTTGATATCAATGACAATAATAATATCTCAACACATGATTCATTGTTTCTTTACATGATTGGTTGAGTTCCCCATATGCATTGATGGATATATGCTTGTATTTTATGACCATGTTGGGCCAGTGTGGCATCAGTGCCTTCATGATGATCTGGATTATGAGGTTGCATTGGCAAGTTGATTAATGATTGTATACTATTATTATGATATGCACATTTTTACTTGGTAATTAATTGAGGACATTCTAGTTACTTATTACCACGATCCAAACTTTGGGTTTTATATTGATTTTATGGCTTGTCTACCTAACTGGTTATTGCCAAATATTATTACCCCTTTGTATGGATTATGCTCCTATGTTATTCTTGCTTGGGATTTGATTACATTATACCTTCATGGATCATTTAGGGATGTTAGTATCTCATGTAAAATTTTATGTGGGATCTGTGATTTTGGTGATGAGGCCAATAGAGGGTGATTGTGCACTATCTTATTGCCTTGGTTTCTTGGCTTTATTTACGCTTGCATGGGTTTGCATTGGATTTATTAATGTTTGTTTTTAGACTGTATCCTTGAGCATAGTTGAGCTATGCCTACTTAATGATATCTTGAGAGACCCATTCTCTTGGTCGAGCTTGACCAATTGAGTGCTTCTCGTATTTCAATGGATGCTTGATCTTTGAGCCTTTTTTGGCCTTGAGTTTATTGTTGTTGAATTTTCCCTTTTGTTTTGGAACACTTCATGCTTAAGTTAAGCTCACATTTAATTTATGGATGTATGGTGATTGAGACCTCATCCTTAAAATAATAAAGTTATGCTCATTGACAGGATCTTGGAAGACTCACACTATTGGTGGAAGACCAGTCAAACTTACCTTACTTTCATTGTGGTTTTGTGACTTGTGAGTCTTCTATTGCCTTGGTTACGTTTTACCTCATTGTTGTAACGAGATGAGCTTGTTTGGTGATTGAGTAGTGGAGTGGAGTAACTCTCTAAGGTGGGTTGGGACATAAAGGGGTCGCTAAGTAACCCTTGGGGAGTTCTTAATAAAAGTGATAATTAAATAAATGAATGGGGTTAAAATATAATACCAAGAATTAATGTGACTACCTTTCCGCCATTTGAGGATATTGATACAATATGTATTTTCCTTTTTGTCATTTAAGCACATTGTTATGACATAGTATCTTTCCATCTATATATATTAATATGGTACAATACCTTGTTGTTGTTTGCAGATGTTGATATGGTACATATTTATCCTTATCATCTACAAATATTGATATGGATTAGTAGAGCTTCCTTGATGACAGAAGGACTACTCAAAGCCACATTGGCCACCATGTGCCATGTGATGACACTCCCACTTGAGTATTTGCACCAAACCTCTATTTAGGTCTAAGTAGTGACTCAGTATATTAGTGATTTGGTATTGAATTTGGATATTCATCTACATGTTGAGTGTTCTCTATGTTGTTCTTGATTATTCACATTGTATGCATTGATTGACGTGAGTTTATATCTACATTACCTTGTATGCTTGCTTCCTTGTTTGGGTCATGTGACTACCTCTGCGAGCATGATAGGGTGGGCCTGAGGGTTCTTCTTGGTCAGATGGCATGACCGACAATTGTTGGGGACCGATGTACAAGTGGTGGAATATTTCCAATGGTGTAGTACCGAGCATGATGTATTATTATCTATCCTTTTGCATTTTCTTTTAATATTTATATTTTGTACTATTATGCTTAGTAGATTATTTCATTTATGTTCATTGTGATTATATCAAGTGATTATGGCCTCAATCATGTGTATCTTGTACCCCCTGATGCGAAGCTACTTATATTTTTGTCATACATTAGAGTCGGCATAGGTTTTTGTCTTGATTTTCTAAGGTTTTAGAGAAGCTTGAAGATTGACATTTGTGCCTCCACTTAAGAGTCTACACTAATTAACGTCTTTGTCCTACAGAGTGGCGTCTCAACCTCTTTGGTCTGAGACTTTTCTATATTAGAGATTTGGCCAACTTTTAATTAACGTTTATGTATGATGAATTAGTGTATGATGAATTAATGTCTACACATTTCAGCATATACATCATGCAATTTGACGTCTCTCGGTCTCTAGACTGAGACTCCATAGGAATTTTATTTTGGTGATCAACATTTGTGCTCTCTTGATTGTCACTTGCATTTATTGGCATCTCTACCTATAATATCCTTCTTTGGGACTGGGTTCTGGGCCATGTGTATTTTGTCATCTTATTGTGATTCGATGATTAGATTTCATAAGCATTAAAATTATATTATCAATGATTGGAAAGTATAAATTATTAAATATTGATTTATGAATATTGTAATGTTAGAATTATCTACTATTAGGATTGCGTAATACTGAAAGGGGGGAATCAATATTATAGCTTTTAATATATTTTTAACTTGATTGCATAACCATAAACTAAAAGAAATAAACAATAAGCAACTGAAAAGTAAGCAAAGTATCCACAACATCATAACATCATGATTTTTGCATGGAAACCCGATTAAGGGAAAAACCACTATGGAGATGGAACCCACAAGTATTAATTTTACAGAAATAAGTTACCATGTTAGGGGTGAAAGTACAATAGGGGAATGCACATGCATTCATGCTTACAACCTAGATCTTACTGGTCAATTATAAGAACGTGTTTACAACCTTCAAATGCTCACTGCCATACAAAAAGATTCATCTATGAAAGGTGAACTGAAAAATAAGATCAATAATGCTAACATAGTTCTAATGAAGCACAAAAAAAAATGCTTACCTGACTGCTGATCCTCTGATCACTAATCCATCAATCACATATATCATATAGAAATCATATCCAACCATCACATATATCAATCAACACAAAAACTTGATCTTATATACCAATCATCAAGACTTTCCAAGACCACTTTAGGCTTAAGGAACCAAATAGGTAATGCATGAAGTTTCAACCAAATATCCCATCAAAATGTGTACCTAACCTCAAAATCAAACATATAAGTCATCAATCGTGTCGTCTCTAACATATCCAATAATCAAACCAATTGGATAATTGATTTGGTAGGATCGTCGATCGATCCAACAACCAACTATCTTATACTCTTACTGAACTCTGCTAATCCGATACTCAGAAGATCATAACTTTATTAGCTGATCATATAAATTGTTGTGATCTTAGACATAGATATTTAATGCCTCATAGAATCATCTCCTAGCTTTGTAAATCAAAATACGATCAATTATGTCTATACCGATCCATATACCAAAACCTGTACACTAGGTCTGCTATTCCATACATCATTAACAGAAAAATGTGGCTTACCAAAATCTGTTATTGCTTTCTTCAATGTAGGTTCATCTTCAACAATATTTTTTTCCATAGCACCTTCTTATCTAAGCTTCCTCATAGAATCATTTGAATTTGTAGCTTCATCCTTATCTCCTTCATCTACACCTTTATATACTCTATTTTGTTTTCTCTTCACTCTCTTCCTATGGATGTGGAATTGTACGTGTCTTTTTCTGCCTTAGAATTGGAATATGTAGCTTTCTTAGGTGAAACTAGTTCCTTCTTCACTATAGAATTTACGCTCCTAGTTTTTCTTTCCCTCAATGATTGTGCAAATGGAATGTATACAGGAGGGACATCGACCTCTACATTAATTGGTTCTTTAATTACCTTTTCTTTTACTTTTTCCTTTTCTTGCTCTACTGAATTCTTTATTGCTTCATAGATCTGTTCCTTAGTGAATCCCATTTTTACTGTTGCTTCTTCTACCTATTTTGTAATCTTTCTTTCTTTTCCTAGTCTAGTGAGTGTCTCATGTTCTTTAAGATCTTTCTCAGAGTAAGTACCAAACCTCTCCTCTAATGGGTCAATTGGTTTTTGTATAATGTCTTCTGCATAGACTTTAAGAAGTAGACCATCCACCTCATATCCCATAGGTAGTACCCATGAGGTTCTAGACTCAACCGCTCCATCAAACATGTATCAATTTCTACCATAAAACATATAATATTTTCATATTCCTCACAATCTTAGGAGGAATTCTATACCTTAGCTTCATAGACTCTTAAAATTCCTTAAATAAATCCCACAAACCACCTTTTGTTGATATATCCCCTGTTAGGATTAAGTAATACTGAGAGTGGGGGGGGGGGGGGGGAAATANGGGTAAATCAGTATTACAACACTTAAAATAAACTTTAAACCAATTCCACATAAACCATAAACTTGCTGAAATGAAAAGAGCATAAACAAATAACACAAAACTCATAACACCATTATTTGTTGTCGAGGAAACCCTAGCCAAGGGAAAAACCCAGTAGGGATGGTACCCACAAGTATGCACTAAATTATAATGTCCCTATTAGGAGCTGAATATTACATAGTACATTTCCTTGTTAAAGGAATAACAACCTTGTTAAAGGTATACAACACCCTGTTAGGGGCAAACTAAGCTTATAGCTCATACAACAAAACTTCTGTTACAAAGTGTTCTCAATAATGAACAAAACAAGCACCTTCAATGCTTAGATAGTTCCGGTCATAGCTCTTCAATGATCTCTATCAATCCTCTGCTCTGCCATTCGCATACATATCTCTTATCACATTCCCATTCACATCATTTCCATATATTCTATTTCCAAAAAGTCTTCATATATATATATATATATAATATATATATCTTTCTTATTACCAAGTTGGCTCACTTAACCAATGTTACACAGTCGACTCTCAATACGAAATAGAATTAACAATGCAAAGAGAAAATATAAAGTTAGCACTCTTACATAACGAAAACATAGATTATCCACAATCATAATCCAACTTATCTTTCTAGGAGTCCACAACATACTCCCCAAATCATCGCTATTATCCAACTGCTTTGTTTCGTTATTCTACTGTTGTCGCCTATCTTCAAATCTCTCTAACTCTCTGTAATCATCACCAAAATAAAATTGATCTTAGATGTAGGTCATAAATACCCCATAGTATCTTCCTCTAAGCTCTCATGTCATAAATTATCGATCTTGATCTTTGATACACAAAATAACTCTATATTTATGCTTCTGTACTTAGTCAATTCCAGAACCGAATCACCAAAACTTAACTTCAATTCAGTCAATAAATGTGCTAGATGTGTTTCCAGAAATGACAACCAAAAATTTATGTAAAGCATACAAAAATTATCACTTTCCAACAATCTCTCCCTTTGGCATTGATAGCAACACTTAACAAAAAATGACTAGGTGTTCCAACACAAAAACTATCTCTCCTCTCTTCCTCTTCTATTTTTCTTCTCTCTTCTCCCTTATTCATTTTTTTAATTTCTTCTCCCCCTTTGACAATAATGACAAAGGTGCATAAAAAGTAATACAACTAGTGCTTGCTCACCATTTTTAGAATATCTTGAAAAGAATATTCCAAGATCTTCACTTCTGCGCTCCATGATTCAACCAATAGCTAACTAACATGAATTATTCCATTAAGTGCATATGATGATGTCTCTGCTGCTTTCAACTCTGTGGGCATAGAGTTTTTCAATTACTCCATTTTCTTCTCCATATATGATAAATGTACTTCAAGAATTGATAGTTTAGGAGTGATTAAACTCTTCAACAAACCAAACCTTGACATGAGTCTCCCTTTCTCTATATCTAATACATTCATCTTATCCAAAATTCTTGTTACCTCTTTGTCCATTTCCATTACCGATTGTGAGGAGGTCTCACAACTTTCCATCATACTGTTCAAGATTTCCCTGTCCTTAGAAACAATGTCTTCAATGTTTTGAACATGTCTTATTTGGTTTAGGCAATAACTGAATAGTATCCTTCCATGTGTAACACAACTCTTAGATTTTACTGTAATAGATTTCAGAATGCCCAAGACCCATGAAATAGACTAGAAAACTTCCATGAGCTTTTTTTCCAAGTAGCTCTTCTCTACCTTTTCTTCTACGATCTTCACTAGGGTCTCATAGTGACCATCAAAATTGTCAAGTGCTAACTTCAAGTTTTCTACATCATCTCTTTTTTGGAAAATGATAGGTACTGGAAGAAGTTTGTTCACAGTATTGATTTCTCTATACATTACCTTAATTTTCTTATCACTTTTCTTCTCAGATATCTCCTTTTCTTTAGTGTGTGTGGTGAAGGTGAAACTCACCAACTCATCCTCATCCATGCGATCAACATCCACATCAATAGGTCTATCTTTACTGGCCAACAATAAGATAGAAGATGTGTCAATTTCAGTTTTGACTTCAACTTTTGCTTCTTCTTCTTTATGCTCCATTTCTTTCTATTATTCCTCTCTCTGTTCTTCATCCTCAGCCATTGTACTATCAATTCTTCCTTCAAATGGATTCTTATCATCATGTGAAGTGTCAAGAGTCATAGGCACACCAGAAATTAAAAATCTAGTTGCAAATCCTCTTCACTCTTCTCAAGACTTGCCTCAGTTTTTTGGTACTCTCTCGCATTCCTAACACTATAGGCATTGTAGGTTTAGGAGGTGGATTCTTCTTAGGAATAGTATTCATTAGTATTAGATCCAATGCTCTTTGAGTCTCTTCAGTATATTCTTCATATTTTCTTACCATGATTTTCACTAGCCTTGCCTTAATCCTTAATGAAGGTTTCAGTTCACCAAATATTCTATCTCTCTCTTGCATAAAAATTACAGGTAACATGTTATGAATTTCTTGATTCCTGATAGCCTCATCTTCAATATGTGCTAGCTATTTTCTTATTTCTAGTCTGCCATACAACTCTTCAGGTACACTACCCTCTATCTCTAACAGATTTTTCTTGAAAATAAGTAAGTGATTTACTACAATATCTTCAATCATAAGTTTATTAGTTTCCTCATACCTATCATAGTACTTTTTTATTGATACTAGCTTTCCTTTCTCAATAGATCTCTTCTCAATCATCTTCAAGTATGGTTTCCATACTTGTCTGTCACTTTTGGCTTTTTTCTCTTCTCCCCCAGTCCTCTGTTCTTTAGGTGGTGAATCTAGTTTGGTGGATCTAGTGTTAACTCGAGGAACAATATTTACTGCTTGTGAGGTCTTCAGTGGTGATGAAGGGGTGACTACATCAATAACTATAGAAGGTGGAGTAGCTACCATCACAACTTCAGGATGTGGAAGGGATGCAAAAGTAGTACTTGCCAATCCAGAAGAATGTTCTGGTAACTTCTTCTTTACTTCCTTCAACTCTTCCTTTGTCAATCCTACCTTAATACCATATTCATGAATACTATTGTCTACTTTCCATTTCCTCAAGCCTCTGGTCTGCTCCTCTCTTAATTTAGCTGATTTTTCTTCATAAGTTCCTCATCTCTCCTCAGATGTATCTACTTCAGATGCTAGAACATGTTCGATCTGCATAGTTAAGACTTTTGAACTAACCTTATATCCCATAGGATAACACCATTTATTCCTCAGAACAACTACCTCAAAGCATACACAATCAGTTTCAACCATGAAACAAATGATATCCTTATACTTTTCAATTAAGTCTTCAGGAATCCTATTTTTCTCTTTCATCTGCCTCTGAAGAATCTTAATCATGTCAAATAGTTCTGCATCAACCCATGTGTTATTTTGACTTTGGTAGCTCTTAGAAATCTAAATACCAGTAGGTATCTCTTTTCTCCAACCACTTGGGTGCATGCTTGGAAACTTATGATCAATGTGAATGTACACGCGGACTAGTAGTGAACCAAATTTGAAAGTTTTAGACTTGTCTTTCTTTATCAACTTGACATTCTCCAAAAATTATTGTGCCAATACTTCGCATAGGTTATACTTAGTATTTTATTTCACCATTCTATAAGCCATCATAATGACTCTTGTAGATACTGAATTAGGTCTACTACTATAGTAAAATTTGTATCCAAGTATCATAGCAATCAATCTCACATTCTGTAGATAAATATCATTCATTATCATAGCTCGCCTATCCCATTTAGAGTGTGTTAGGATTTCAACTTGTTTCTTTATATGTTTCTCCACTAAAGGGATGACTCCAGTATTATCCAGCCCAGTGATCTCATGTATCAATTGACTACAAATCTTTACATGTTGTTCACCTATCGAGACAAACTAATCACGAACTCTTCTCAGCAATATTTTAAACCATTCCTCTTCACTGAATTCGTATAAGTCTAGAATTTTCATAATGTTTAACTCATCTACATGTTTGAACTCATCTTTCATTATGCCATTATCAGTCATGTACTCCATTTCAGGAAAAATTTCATCAGCACCTAGTATGTCATACTTGCAATGAATGTATGCCCTAATATTTTCTACATGCAAGATGCCGTGCGGTGTCTGGGAAAATTCTCCTTCAGGGTCTTCTTCACACGACTTAAAAGGACATTTCTTGAATTTGTATCTAGATCAATCCACAACATCATAAATCAAAGGTGCATCCATAGCTTCTGTATGAATAAATGATGTAAATTCCTTAACCACGTTGAATTCCAAATTTTGCTACGATTGATCACACAGTATGGCTGTCAGATAGTCCTTCACTCTCTGATCTCCGATCTCCTTAGGTTTTCGCTCTTCAAATGGTAAATAAATATGAATCTCATATGTTCTTTATTCATTGCTAAGTGTAAAATTGCACATTACCCAATACACTTAACATCATACACTGTCCAGTCAATTACAAATCCCGCAATCTCAGAATATGCATCGTCTGATGTTGCTCTCTCGGATATAAGTTTCATGACGTCAACCAATATCATACCTAAGATCGCTAGAGCTTAATCTACATATTCAGGGGCTGGATATATTCTGTTGTGCTCATCCAATGCTCCCCTAAGGCCATAATCAACCATTCAGGTCAATTCTATTTTGTTATCATCAAGCGAAGATCCAGTAGCATCTACTGTCTCTCCCTGAACCAATATCTCACTTGTCTCTTTGATTTTCCATATCTTACCACTGATGTTATCTTCTGATTTCTTGAAACAACTGTCAAAATCACTCTTGAGTTCCACAAGACTTGTACTAGTATCATTTTCATTCTTCTTTATATTCATAGGAGGTGGTACTCTTATGTTATTTACTTCATTATACTTACAAAACTTCTCTATATGACTTGGATTGTTGCATTTGTAACATACATGAGGTCTTTAGTCCCGATTTACTTGCAACTTACAATAATTCACAATGTGTCCAATGTTATTACATTTGTAACATATGGGTTTCACTGTAGGTTCTCCTCTATTGTCTTGTCTATATATCCATATTGATTGAGTTTCCTGCATTCTTCTTTCTTGTGCCCATATGTATTACAATTAAAATAATAACTAGAGAAAGTTTTGAAAGGGGCATTACCTCTGCAATATCTTTTCATGTGTCCAAACTTGTTACAACCAAAATATCTACCTCTGAAAGGTCTGATCTATTCTTTAGGTTCTTCAAGAGTAGGTTTTTCTGCATCAATCTCTACATCTGGTTTCTCTTCTTGATTCTTGGAACATTCATCTTCATTGAATCCAATACAAGTCATATCTCCTTTAGGTTTTTGCTTGTCTCTTTGTTCATCGATCAAGGCACTGCTCATGTGAAGTTTATCAATGTGTTTCTTTGTCTCAACAAGTTCACCTTTTATGATCTGATTATAATTCTCTAATTCTAGATACTTGTTCTTGTAATGGTCAGCCTCATTCTTCATTTTTTCCATCAAAACATTTGCATTTTTCAAAGCTTCTTCAATCTTGTTTTTAGCATCTTTTTCATGTTGAATCTCTTTAGCCATTGCTTCATTCTCAAGATTCAAAGTGTCATTCTCTTTTTCAAGTTGCTTTACCTGATCTGAATTATCATTGTCTGAATCTTCTTTTATCTAAACCATAAGATCTTGTCTCTGATTTCTGGAAAGTTCAAGCTAATCTTTTAGTTTCTTGATGAATCCCTCTGCTCTCCTTAAATTGAATCTCAAGTCACCATTTTCTGATTTTTCTTTATCAAGGTCTTCAAGTGCTGATCTTTTTTCTTTCTGATGTTAAGCTTTCTCTCCAAGGGCCAAAATATTTGATACTAAATTTTAGGATTAAGTAATACTGAGAGGGGGGGTGAATAAATATTACAACACTTAAAATAAAATTTAAACCAATTCCACATAAACCATAAACTTGCTAAAATGAAAAGAGCATAAAAAAATAACATAAAACTCAAAACACCATTATTTTTTGTCAAGGAAACCCTGGCCAAGGGAAAACCCTAGAGGGGATGGTACCCACAAGCATGCACTAAAGTATAATTTCCATGTTAGGAGACCTAGCCCAGTTAGGAGTTGAATATTACATAGTACATTTCTCTTTTAAAGGAATAACAACCCTGTTAAAGGTATACAACACCCTCTTAGGGGCCAAATGAGATTGCAACTCATACAACAAAACTTCTATTACAAAGTGTTCTCAATAATGAACAAAACAAGCATCTTCAATGCTTAGATAGTTCCAGTCATAGCTCTTCAATGATCTTTGTCAATCCTCTACTCTGCTATTTGCATACATATCTCTTATCACATTCCCATTCGCATCATTTCCATATATTCGATTTACAAAAATTCTTCATATATATATATATATATATATATATATATATATATATATATCTTTCTTATTACCAAGTTGGATCACTTAACCAATATTACACAATCGACTCTCAATACAAAATAGAATTAATAGTGCAAAGAGAAAATATAAAGTCGACGCTCTTACATAACCAAAAAATATATTATCCACAATCATAATCCAACTTAGCTTTCCAGGAGTCCACAACATACTCCCCAAATCATCTCTATTATCCAACTGCTCTATTTCGCTATTCTGCTAATGTCGCATGTCTTAAAATTTCTCTAACTCTCTGTAATCATCACCAAACTCAAATTGATCTTAGATGTAGGTCATACATATCCCATATTATCTTCCTCTAAGCTCACAGGTCATAAATCATTGATCTCAATCTTTGATACCCAAAATAACTCTGTATTTTTGCTTCTATACGTAGTCGATTCCAGAACTGAATCACCAAAACTTAACTTCAATTCAATCGATTAATATGCTAGATGTGCTGCCAGAAATGACAACCAAAAAGTGAGATAAAGCATACAAAAATGTTCACTTTCTCACATACCCAAGCATTTTATAATAATTCTTGATCTGAATAGAAATAGGTACATCATTTTTACATGCAATATTCCCAATTCCTGGAAAGTAATTCATGAAGTAGAAGAAAATACATACCAAAAGATGACCATAATTGAATATCTATCTCTTATCCTTCTTAATCTTCTCCAAGTTCTTCATTAAGTTATCTCTCAGTGATTCACAAATTTCATAATCAACATTTTCCTTCACCATTTTGTATGCAACATATACTATTGTGCTAGGAATAGAGTTTTCCCTGCTGGAATGAAAGACTTTGTATCCAAGCACCATGGGTGGGAATTTCACATTAGCCTGTTGAATATTGTTTACAGTCATTACTTGCTTTTTCCGTTGTGAATCAGTCAATTGAGTTACTATTTCCTTCTGGATAGTTCTTAATGTAGGTACCTCTCCAACATCATAGTAACCTGTAACTTCTCTCAAGACCTCCTTCATGATTTTGTAGGGTTTTCTAACCAAAAAAATTGATCGTGAACCCTTATCAATCCATATCGAACCCATTCCAACTCAAATAAATCTAGAAATTTCATGACATGCACAAAGTTTTTCTCTGGTAAAGCCTTGTATTAATCCTTTAGAATATGGTTATTAGTAACTTCCTTCAATTATTTCACAATAGCTTGCTCACCCAATTTTTTAAAATGTTAGTGAATGTATGCCCTAGTGTCCTCTACATGCAAAAATCCATAGGGTACATAAGAAAATGTGCCATCTAGGTCATCCATAGTTGCCTTAAATGAATGTTTCTTAAAGATGGGTCAAGGTCACTCAGTTATATCAGCAACCCTAGGTGATTCCATGAATATATCTTTAGAAATAAAAGTTTCGTGATGAAAAATACCTTTTCAACGATTCTAGGGTAAATCTCCAAATCTCTATGAAATCTTCTAAATCTTCTTTTAAATTGTTTTTGCCTTCTTTACAAACTCCTTCATTAGCACGCAAGGTGAGAAATGAAAACTTAAAATTTCTTATTGTTACTTTGCAAGCCAAAAAGTGGTTGCATTTAATGCTGGTGTACTTCAACTTTCAAACTTTCTCAGAATATAGTGTATCTCATTCATCTTCGACTATTCATATTTTCACAAAATTTTTTGCAAAAGGTATAACATATCAGAAACAAAATCCTTCATCTCAGTGTGTGGATTTCATTCACCTCTCTATCAGATTTAGGGGATAGGTAATGATTTTTATAAAAATCCCCCATTAGGTCAATGACCTAATCAATTTTCTGATGAAATTTCCACACCAAAAACCGGTGTGATCTTCCCCGTAGCATCAATATGTTCTTTTCTAACCCATGTCTTGCTCATTTCTTTTATAGCTTCCCCAACATCAATAATTTTCTTTCCCTTATCATTTTTTCACTTTTCTTATCTATCGAACCTCTTGCATTATTGTATCTGTAATTCCTTGCAATATGACCATAAATTTTGCAATTATAACATGTCACATTTTCATACCTTGTATTCGCTGAGTTTTTCCTTAGTCTACATTGCTTCACAATATGTCCAAAGTTATTACATTTGTAATAGGTTTTGTTCCTTTTCTTCATAGAATTGTTCACCTTTGATCTACATTCATTTGATTTGTGTCTATACTTGTAGCAAGTGAGTCAATAACCAAAAAATGGTTTAGCATTAGGTCTGCTTCTACACTCCTTCACTCTATGGCCAAATTTATTACATGTAAAACATCTGCCATTGAAGTTATTTTTTCTCATACATGTATTCTAAGGTTCTTTAATCTGATTCTCTGGTGGATTGACTTTCTCTTCCGATCCTGAAATTTCTCCTTTCTCAAATCCATGTCCATCAGTCTCTCCTTTAGGTCTTTATCTGTCAAGTTGTTCATCAAGCTTTGTAGAACTAGATTTGGACTTTTCTTTGAATTCATTTTTTGTTGCAAGTTCACTCCTAAGAACTTCATTTAATCTTTCAAGTTCCCGCTCATTGTGTCTGGACTCTTCAAGATTGATCTACAACTATCCAATGTCACCATTCAGTCTGTAACACTCATCTGTTTTGTTCTTCAAGGTTTGTTCAAATTTTTCTTAGCTTTAGTCTCTTTAGTCATCTTAATTACCACCACTTACAATTCATGTTTTATATTATCTCTGTCTTTTGCAATCTGGTCACATTCATCAGTTTTGTCTTTCAGGGTTTTTGAATCATCTTTATGTTGCAACTGATCAACTAGGTATTTCTTCTTATCTCTAGATTTGTTAAATGTTTCCTTCAAGCCCTAAATGAAAATTTCAGCATCCTTAAGCTTCTTTTTCCAATTCAGAGTTATGAGCATTAGATTTGTCAAGATCATCAAGCACAACCAAAAGCTACTTGTTATCACTACTAGAAACTATCAAATCTACCATCAAGATCTTCCTCAAGCTGTCATACTTCTTCCAAGGACCAATTCTCTGATAACAATTGTTAGGATTGAGTATTACTGAGAGTGAGGGGGTGAACCTGTTGACATCTGATCAAGATGATCATATCCTAGATCATGTGGTGAATTTGTTAGTGTTTTCATTACTAGAAACAAGTCTATTTCATAGGTCAGATCAGATATATTGGTGATGAAGGTGGTTGTACAAGAATTTTTCTAAGTGTTTAGTGTATCGGTGATAACACAGTGTATCTAGGATTCAAATGATATGATTATGCAGATAGTATCTACAAAGACATGATTATCTACATCTGATTGTGTAATCTGATTCAACACATAAATGGAGATTTGAGGCAAACATCAGTGATATTGGCAAGAACAGTCAATCAGTCCAGTCAAGGTAATGATATCGAGGTAGCGATCAATTACGTATCAAAGTTTGATTGATTTTTGAATTATATTGTTGAGGGAAAGCCTTGAGGAGTTCAATTTCCTATGTTGGTGTGATCGCTTATGAATTTTGATTAGGATTTGGAGGCCAACAACATGTAACACGTTTTAGGGTTATTCCACTGATCTAAATGTGGTTTTAAGAAATGAAATTGAGTTTTTATTATAAGTTATTGTTTATGTGATGATTGTAGTGGTTTAAGTGGATGTTTGTATGAAAAAATCATTGATTTGAGCAGTGCTGAAGTGGATCTGTCAAGCAAAGTGTGCTACTTTTAGATTATTTCATTTGAGTTTATTCTCAAGGCAAGTCCTAACTGACTTGTGATCAAAATCCTCTAAAAAGGTTACTCTTAACAGGATAAGCAGGATACTAAAGGTCTGAATATTAAATCCTCTAACAAGGTGACTCTAAAAAGAAGTTTTAAATCCCTTAACAGGGTAGTTCCTAAAAGGAATTTTGTAATAGCTTCTAATCGGGCTATAGATACTCTTAACCGGGTATAATCTTAGCCAAGTGTTGTAATGCTCCTAATAAGGCAAGATGTATTGGTTCACTAGTGATATTTGTGGGTGATAATTCCCACCTTGGATTTTCCCTCTAACAAGGGTTTCCACAATAAAATATTGGTGTCTTTGTGTTGATTTCATGGATGTATGTTTTGATATGATTTTATGTAATATTTAGCTTTGCATGTAGGTTACTTTGGAAGTTGATGAAAAGATTTTGTAGATCTGTGGTTACACTGATTCACCCCTCCCTCTCAGGGATTTATAACATTAACAATTGGTATTAGAGCCAAGTTCGACTGAATAAACCTAACAGCTTGGGAAGGATCCTTAAGGAAGATACAAAGAGTTTAAGATATCAAAGTCAACTTGAAGATGCAGAAGAGTTTATTAACTAGTTGAAGGAGAAACTGAAGAAATCAAGAGATAAGAGGTCTAAGCTTGTTCAACAATTATATGAGAGACAAAATCTCATTGATCAACTATATGAAAAAGTGGGTCCGAGGAATCTGAGGCTACCCTAGAAGTTTTGACCTAGGAGAATAAGAGATTGCATGGAGACAAGAAGAATCTAAAGAGAGAGTTATAATCCTTATCAATTAGGATGGGTGAAGAAATGGAAGAAAGAAAGGCTGCAGAAGAAGCAAGGAAAATTACAGAGGAAGACCTAAAATCCAAAGATAAAGCCCTAAAAGCTAAGGTGGATGAGCTCTTCAAATCTAAACAAGAGGTTGGTACATTGTATGAACATCTACATGAGACAAATGAAGAATATAAAGAATCCCTAATACATAATGAAAAGCTGAGGAAAGAAAATGAGAAATTGAAAGGTGTGTTGAAGGATGCAAGTGATTTACTCAAGAAGTTTAATGAAAGTTTTGCAAAACTTGATGAACAACTCAAGAATCACAGGATGCATGGAGAGAAGAAGGGTCTTGGATAAACCAATTAGGAAGTTGGATAATCCTCTGGAACCAAAAAGGACATGCAAGATAAGAAAGCCTCACCAATGGTAACCCCAAGGAGTCCTGGTAAGAAACCTTACAAATTGGTCTACTTTAAATGTCATAAGGTTGGACATACTACTAATGTTTGTAAGGAAAATGTAAAATATAGTATTCCAAGTGTTAGATCTAATGCTAGACCAATTACTTTTCATGGTTATTGTTACAATTGCAACAAATATTGTCATAGAGCTAATGAGTGCGGGACAAGGATGAACAATCAATGGGTACAAGTCAACCGACAAAATCCTTAACAGAATGAGAACTGGTGGAATGTTACATGTTCACATTGTCACAACTATGGACACACAACAATCAACTACAGATTGAGGACAAATAGAGGCAATGTAGGTTCTTGGAGATCAACAGGTATGAAATTTTTTTACTGTCACAAGATAGGACACATTGCAAGATTTTGTAGAGCTAAGAAGAATAAGGTGAACCAGCTGGTTAATAAGTCAGACAAGAAAAAGGGAAATCATATAATGAATGTTTAAAAGACTAGGAATCAAATGAATATGACTTGGGTAAAGAAGAGTGAAGACAAACCATCAGAAGATTCCATATCTTCACCAAGTGTGGAGAATTCTTCATCTAACTAAGTCATCATTAACTTAGGTGGAGAAAACATTGTTGAATCTATTGAAGACTCCATAGATGCATGAGAAGTAAGTTTTACTTGCATATTTATATGCATATGATTGTTTTGAGTTATGATATGAAGTTTTGTCTAACTACATGAAGTTCTGGTTGACCGCTAACAAGATTTTAAGAAGGTATATGATGTTTTGTTAGCAACCAATAATGCAATTAATGTTGTAGAGAAAAAAAGGTAGATAAAATGTGATTTTTAGGTCTTAATGTGCACCTACAGATTCAAAGAGAAGATATAGAGTAACATAAGTGAAGATTGATAAATTTGACAGCATTCAAGGTGATTGATTGAAGAATTTGCAGTTATTGTGTGAAGGAAACAACAAGGGTTTGAAGTTTCGTTGAGCAGTGGTTATCAAAGGTATTTATTCGATCTTTTGAGATTGAATTTTTTATTTGCAAGATGGATACACTCATCATTGTGGATATTATTGAGATACCCATGCCATAATTTAAGAAACATCCATTTAAATCAATCGAAGATGATCCAAAGGGTGAGCTATCTTGTGTGCCCTATGTTGTGATGCATATTGAAGATGTGAGATCATACATTCATTGTAAGTTTGAAGATCTAGGTGAATCTCATATTCATTCACTACATGAAAATTTGTATAGTCATCTGGTATTGAAGGATGAGCACCAAGTGGTTGTCGACAAGGGTTTCACTCATGCAATCAGTTTACCTGATGAGTTTGAAGAAGATCAACTCAGATATGTGTTGAGCCGAGTGCATGAGTAGTTTATGTGGCTTAACCATCTACATACGATTACTAAGGAGGCCATACATGCAGTGACAAGTTTTTGTGCAACTAGTGAAGTACCGGTACTTAGGTTAATCTCACAGGATGTAGTCACAAAGTTAACTAAATCTAAGTGGGATAAGAGAGTGATGAAAATCAATGGTATCCCTGATCTAAATGTGATATTTGCATCTATGGTGATAGGATACAAGGTTTATCGCTCCAGCGGAATTGACAATGTGCCCACTGTTGCAATCCACACTGCATATAAAATGGTGATAGAAGATGTAGAGTATGATTTATGTGCTATACTGAGAGATCGGTTATTTATGACCATGGAGAAGATCAGAAAGGACAAAATTAAAGTATTTAAATTCTATCAATTTATTATGGGATTGTTCTTTTACTTTTAGAATTTATTTCCTAGTGTTGGTCATATAAATTGGATAGAAGGTACACCAGTTGCGGTCCAATTGAAAAATTGTATTAGATTATTGGGTAATGGTTTTAATGAGAAAGTTTGGGGCTATTTCAAATAATTTCAAAGTTAGATGCATCAAAGGGAAAGGATACCAACCCATATTGTTGAAAAATACAAGGATGATATATGTTTTATGGTGGATACTGACACTTGTCAGATGGAGGCAGTAGTGCCTAGGACATCATGGGCTATGCCTATGGGATATGAGGTAGAAGGTGATATGTTGACCTTACATGTAGAAGATTTATTATCTAAATCGATAGATCCAAATGAGCCTAGATTTGGAACCTATAAGGAGAAGAGAATGGAAGTACACAACAAATTGATCCAATCGGTGATTCAGAAGAAAATAAGAAAAAAGGTTGAACAATTTATATTGAAGAAAGGCTTTGCATAGGAAGCCATAAACAAGGTAAGAGCCAAAGATGATACAGAGAAAGTTGGAACATCTAGAGAAACAACAACTATAGGTGAAGCTAAAGATGTAGAAGTTTTTTCTTCTACAACCGATAGTGTCCCAACCTATAGGCCAACAAGAAGTGCCTCGGTAACAGTAAAGAAAGAGAAAATCACTCCTCTTGTAAAGGCACCAGTAAAAGAGAAGCAAAATCCAACACAACCGGAATCTACAAAAGCAAAAGAGGTTACTGCAACAAAGGTTGTTGGGAAAAGGAAGAAGGAGAAGGATCAAAGATTTGAGAAGAAGTAGAAACATAAGGAACAAAATATGATGAAGAACAAAAGAAGATGAAGGAAAGTGACTAAAAGTCAAAGGTGTTTGGTGCTCCTACCACTAAATCTGTCAAGCCTGATTTTGGAAAATTCATTTCTGTTGACACTATTGTTGAAAGAGTCAAGAAGTGGGGTATACTTGTTAGTGTATGAAAACTTTATGACAAGGTCAATAAAGAAGACCAAACAATGATTGAGTATGCAGTTGTGTTTAGTATGCACAAATTGAGTAAAGCACTTATTGAATTACAAGGAAAGATTACTGCATCTTTGTATGCTAAGATTGAAGTCAGGTGGCATACAATATTAAAGCTAGATAAGGAAATAATTGAATATGCCTTAGTACAATTACAACCGGATATGTTTATAGAGGAAGTCAATGAGACACTTAAGAAATCTAGAAATGCATTCAAGACTAATTCGAGAATGATAAGATTACTGATTGGTATTTCTCAATCAGTGCAAGATGAAACCGTGAATATTCATAAGAAATTATTCACACTTGTTGAAGAAAAGGAAGATGATCAAGAAAAAGATGAAGAGGAAAAAGGACAAGATGATAATGAACCTGAGGTTATGCAGGCGGATGAAGGATGGATAGTTGATTGCATGAAGATCACACTTGAAATGTTTATTTCGATGAGCCCAAGGATACCATGGACACCACATGTGATGTTTTTTTAATGGATATTCTTGAAGAACAAAGAGACACTACGCTCATGGCTAATGTAGAGGAGCCTAAGGCTACAATCAATGAACATGTGGATATAGGAACAAATCAAGTGATGATTGGTGATACCATAGTTGATGTTCCTACAAGTGAGAAACAACAAGGAACATCAACAAAGGCAACTGGTGAAGAAGAACACAAGAAGAAGCAAGAGCATGAACTTACTAAGGATGTGTATAAGAAAGGAGAACAAGAAAATAAAGAACAACAAAAGGAGAAGACTGCTGCCAAAGGAAAGGAAAAGGTAATATCTCCCATGTTTATTGTTCAACAAAGTTTTGGTAAAATGGATGAAGATGACTTGACGATCATTAAAGGACCAATAGATCTTGGTACAATGAGCCCAATAGAGTTGATGAATGTTGCTTTGGCCATCAAGTCTAAGACCAAAAGAGATCAAAAGAAGGAGGCACAAATTATACAGAATGTAAGAGATATATTGTCTGATCTTGTGCCTGAGGCAACTTATGATGAGAAGGATGCACCTATTGAACAATTGGCTCAATTGGTGACAATTGCAAGTGAACAAATACAAAGTCTAGAAGATGCAACAATAATAAATGTAGAAAAAGGACTATGAAAGAAAGAAATCAGATAATTTAGTTCAACAAATTGCAATTCACAGAGGAACATTGACAATTGAGATTAAAAAGGTGAAACAAGCAATTATAGAAGGTGGTAAGTTTCTTACTTCTATTTCTAATTCTCACATTTTTTGAAGGAATTGAGAAGAAAAGAGCTAAATCTCATCAGGAGCTACATATGTTGGTAAGAATTTTTGATCCAGTGAGTCATTCCATTACAATTTTTGGAGCATCGATGAGCAACATTAATCATAAGCTAAAAAATTATCATAATGAGTAGGAGAAAAGGGTCTGAGTATTGTTAGAGCTGTAGAGTCTACTGATTCCAAAGTTGGAAATTTTGCAGACAGGAGTTAAAAATGAAATAGTAATATCAGCTCTACCTAATATGAGTACAATGGAAGCATTGGAGGAGCTAGTCCATCTACTAACCGGTCAAATAGTGATTACTGAGCATCTCATGAAGTTATGGGAGACTGATCTATAGGTTTTAAAGACCAATTTTGGTGATATATTTAGTAGATTTTAATAGCCCATATATGTTACTCTCTATAAATCAAATTGTTTCAGATCATTTATTGTATACCATTGTCATTGTTGTCAAAGGGGAGAAGATAGTAAGGGGTGTTAGAATAGTCCCAAAGGATAACTGAGAGGGGGGGGGTGAATCAGTTATCAGTAACTTAAATTTTTTTACTTCTTTAACTTTAGAATACAACAAAGTAAATGCTTAATCAGATAACACAATACTCAACACACAATTTGATTACGGGGAAACCAAATGGTAAAAACCCCTGTGGGAATTAGCACCCACAATAAACTATACTTGTTTGTAGTAATCCCTGCTAGAAGATATTTCAACCCTGTTAGGAGTTGTACAATACAATGCAATAAGTATAGTGACCTGGTTAAGGGTCAGACCCTGTTAGGAGTCTTTTACAAGTAACCCTATTAGGGGTGGTGGACTCACTATCCAAAAGCTCACTGCTTGATGGTGAAGGCTACAACCTTCTGAATAACAAATATGCACTATATCTGATGATGAACTGTAGAGTAGACCTGCTGTCTTGATCAGTTCTAGTGTATTGCAATCTTTCACTTCTTCTTCACATAGACTCTTGATGAATGAACCAACTCTGATAATCTTCTTTGTACATCTTTCTTATCTTTTTGTATCATTCACACTTAGCGTGTCACCTTTGACTTGCTATAAGTATCTTCCATATAGTATGAGATTATGGGACCTATAAGACAACTCTTCATAACATCCTTGTCAGCTCTACTAAGCATGCAAGCATAATTACAACCGCGCAAGTATAAACCAAATAGACGTGACGCTTCACTAAGTCGGCCTCACCAATTTAACTCTAACTTTGCAATCTTCTTGAAACACGTTTGGCACCTTTGGATTAATATCATCAACTCATAACTAATCATGAATATACACACGCATATACAAAAGATAGGTGCAACTCAAGAAACATGTGATATACGTCGGCCCTAAACCGTTATGCTTCCAGAACTGTAACTGCCAATAACAGAATTACATAACTTTACTGAAACATCATATTTGGGTCTACATGTATGAAAATAACATAATAAACATGTCAAAAACATGTATCTATCCACTCAAGTCTTCATATCATCATTCTGATAAGTACATACAGAATTACTACTGTGTATTATATGTTGTCATCAATGACAAACTTACAATCAATCAACTGCTTAGAATCAAATCTCCAACAATCTCCCCCTTTGACATTGATGGAAACATATGATATCAAAAAAATCCTCTGTTCATGGTGTCCTCTTTCTTTTACAATCTTCTCAATATCCTCATCAAAGATTTCTCTAAACTACTGCAGTTCCTCAGTCTGTGTTTTTGTTCCATGTATATACTCCCCTAGAGTATATGCTCCCCCTTAGTACATACTCCTCCTTACTATATACTCCCCCTTTGACATCAATGGAAAAGGGCGCCATAGTCTTTTAGGTATAGGTACTACTCTAGAAGTAGAGTAGTCAACCATTCATCAGTCACTTAATGACTGATGTCTTTTCTGCTTCTTCTAAACAAACTTAGGAGAGGGAATTACTCCCAACTTCTCCTTGAGATACTCAAAAGTATCCTTTGATAAGGGCTTTGTGAAAATATCTGCCAGCTGTTCTTTGGTGTTCACATAGTCCAATTTAACTTCTTTGTCTGCAACCTTTTCTCTTAAGAAATGGTACTTGATCTCTATGTGTTTTGTCTTTGCATGCATCACAGGGTTCTTAGACATGTTGATAGTGCTAGTATTATCACAATGAATGACAATAGGATAATCAACCTGAATGCCAAAGCCTTTAACCATCTGCTTGATCCAAACCATGGTTGAACAATTCAATGCTGCTATAACATATTCAGCTTCTGCTGTTGACTGAGAAATACAGTTCTACTTCTTGCTTATCCAAGAAACCAATTGGTCTCCAAGGAATACTGCTCCTCCTGAAGTGCTCTTCCTGTCATCAATACAACCTGCCCAATCTGAATCTGTATACACATGAAGCTTTACATTTTCTGATTTTGGATACCATAAACCATAGTCTATGGTTCCTTTTAGATATCTGAATATCCTCTTGATTGCCATTAGGTGACTCTACTTGGGTTCAGCTGCAACTCTTCCAACAATGCCAACTGCATTAGATATGTCGGGTCTAGATTGAGTTAGATAAATGAGTTTACCAATCATATATTTGTACAATGTCTTATCAACTACTATGGAGTCATCATCTTTTGAAAGCTTGCTTCCAGTTATCATGGGAGTGCATACTGGTTTACAATCATCCATCTAAAAAGTCTTTAGTATTTCCTTCACATATTTAGATTGATTAATGAATATGCCTTTATCTATTTGCTTTACATTTAGTCCCAAAAAGTTATTTATAAGATCAATCATACTCATTTCAAATTCATTCTGCATTTATTTTGCAAATGCTTTACTGAGCTTGTCATTACCCCCAAAGATAATGTCATTAACAAATATAGCAACTAACAATAAACCATCAGGTGTTTCTCTTGTGAATAGGTTATAATCTGCTGCTCCTTTCTTGAATCCAATCTTGGTAAGATAACCATCAAGTCTCTCATACCAAGCTCTTGGGGCCTATTTAAGACCAAAGAGTGCTTTCTTCAATTTGCATACCATGTCTGGTTCATCTGAAAGACTAAATCCTTCAGGCTATTCAATGTAGACTTCTTCATTCAAATCACCATTCAAAAAAGCTGATTTTACATCCATTTGATAAACTTTAAAGTCTTTGAATGTTGCGTATGCCAAAAACAACTTAATGGCTTCTAGTCTGCTCACAGGGGCAAATGTATCAGTGTATTCTATTCCTTCTCTCTACGCATATCCCTTGCATACCAATCTTGCTTTGTTTCTTACTATTGTACCATCTTCATTCATCTTGTTTCTGAATACCCACTTTGTTCCAATCACATTTTTGTCACTAGGTCTAGGGACCAATTCCCATG
>MU228434.1:996755-1007179 GCA_018584345.1 Thuja plicata | reverse complement strand
ATTAAGGTTAATACAATCTAGGCAACTCAAAGAATAATAAACACATCTCTAATTCCATCCCCCTTTACATTTTCGTAAGATAGAATATTCAATCTCTTTACATTTTAACACTTAACATCAAATCAACCAAACCACATATTTTATCTTACGATAAGTATTGGATTTGTAAGAACAAGTGAAAAAAATAATCTATATTTAAAAGAAGATACTAATGATAACATTTTGATTGCTAAAATATTTGTTGATGATATCATATTTGGAGGGAATGATATGTTATGTAAATCATTTTCTAATGAAATGAGAAAAGAGTTTGAGATGTCAATGTTTTGGGAGATCAAATTCTTTCTTGGTCTACGGATTCTTCAACAGGATGCAAACATCTATATCACACAATCCAAATACATCAAGGAAGTGCTAAAGATATTCAAGATGGAAGACTCCAAACTAGTTGGAACACCTATGGCAACCAGATGCAAGCTGGCAAAGGAAGACAAGTCAAATGAGGTAGATCAGATGTTATATAGATCAATGATTGGAAAACTCATGTATGTTGTTCATACTAGACTAGATATAGCACATGCAGTTGGAATAGTTGCAAGATTCTCTGCTAATCCCAAGGAATCACACATGACTGTTGTCAAAAAAATTCTGAGATATCTAAAGAATACCGAAGACTATGGCTTATGGTATAAAAGAGAAGGAAAATTTAAGCTTCAAGTCTATACAGATGTTGATTGGGCTAGAAACTTAGATGAAAGAAAGAGCACAACATGAGGAGAATTCTTCATGGGTGACAGACTTGTCACATGGATAGGTAAGAAGCAAGGATGCATCTCACAATCTACTGCGGAAGCAAAATATGTGGCTGATGTTGCAAATTGCTCCAACATTGCATGGATCGAAAAATTATTGGAAGGTATGAATATGGAAATTCTTGAACCAGTGATTATATATTGTGATAATACTAGTGCAATAAACATTTCGGAGAACCTTGTCATGCATGCTAAGACTAAGCATATTGCTATAAAGTATCACTACTTAAGAGAACAAGTGCAAGAGAAAGAGGTGATAGTGGAATATGTTCAATCAAAGAAATAATTAGCAGACATATTCACAAAGCCATTTCCTAAAGATACATTTGAGTACCTGAGAAAGAGACTAGGGGTCCGACCCTTGTCTATTGGTCACTAAGCTGACTAGGAGGCTGCATCAACCTACACATTATCAGAAGATCATTCATGTTGATGCAAGCAAAAAGATAGACTGAAAATATATATCAGTACACAATAAGGTACTTATCTGCACCGATCACCAGAGTTATTGTATTGCTGATGAAGGGAAATTCAAGGAATATATTATAAAAAATAAAGAGATTTAGTTTGGAATTGCTGTCAAAGGGAGAGATGGCTAAAGGGAGAGAAGTATCCAAAGAAAGAGATGAATAAGGTAGAGAAGTATCCAAAGGGAGAGATGAATTAAGGAAGAGATTATATCCATATGAAATATCTATCAGAAGTTTTCAAAGGGAAAGATGGACTTCATGAATATGGATTATATTGTTGTCAAAAGAAAAAGAGATATGAATAGAAATATCCATCAAAAAGAGGAACAATCAAAGGGAGAGAAAACATAAAAGAAACATCCATCTAATGGAGAAGAGATTCTAAAACAAAGGGAGAGAAAGAATCAGAAGTTGATACACGTATCCAGTGGAGGGGATAAAGAATGAAGAAAGTACTATGCAAGAACCAAATCTAGCTAGAAGAGCTTATCGAGAGTCAGAAATTTGTATTGGTTATAGAAAAATAAGTTTGATAGAGATTGATGAACTACAACTGATATATTTCATATTGTATTAGTATTATGTAGTATGTTTCCATCAATGCCAAAGGGAGAGATTGATGAACTATAATTGATTGAATGTTTGAAGATGTTAAGTTGATGATCACCGAGCTATAGAAAGTTAATGCAAGACATTAAATCAGTTAATATATTATATTTTCATTGATGTCAACTTGATATAATCTAATTGCTTATATACATATTGTCAAAAACTTCAAAGAACCAAAAAGGTAAAGGTTATGTTATTAGTAATGCATAAAAGTTCATTATACACCAAGTGACAATAAACACCGATGAACAGTGCACACCGACAAATAGAGAACCCCGAGAAGAGTCACAATAATACCCGAGCAAGCATTACCAATCAGAACCAAAGATATACCCGAGCATAACTAAAATTCATAGTGTTTCTCAATGGATAGAAACCCCGACAGACATAGATGCCCGAGGACAACTGAAGTCAAGACCGAGCAAACAAGGAGTTAAACACCGATGAGAACTAAAGTTCAGAAATGACAAAAGACTTAGCTAGAAGGAGCTAAATATGGAGTTAAATAATTGATTACATTGTTTTCATCGACCAATTAAAAACTAAAGAAAGCTAGTTTTATTCCAGTTTTCAAGAAGAAATCTACGAGATAAAACTAAAGCAAGCTTTAAAGAAAGAATGGTGAGATTTGCAAATCACGTCAAGAACAAGAAAGACAAGGACTTAGAAATGGTGAAATCATGTCTATAAAAGAGACAAAGCTAATTCATTATAGAAAGAAGAGGATGCGGAAGAGAATACTGGTGAAGATAAGAAGTCTTCATATAGTCCTGATAAAACAAGCTGCAGAATAGAGCTAAATATTTTTGTGGACACCGAGCAATAGAGAAACAATAGCATTCACTGAGCATAAAGAAGTGGAGAAAAGGAATAGAAGGGAAAAATTGATTAGAAAGGTATTATGAGCTTACAATAGATCTGAACATTTGCAAGATTAAGTTGTATTTATGAACATATCATAGACTGTTTCAGTTTAACCATTGATTCAGAAAATCTCTTTAACAGAGCGGGATTTAACAATCCTTTATATATTGAGATACATCCCATGGAGTATCAAAAAGTTTCTCATGAAGATAGCATAGTGAAATGCTAGATATCAAGTGATAAACTATCATATTTAAATCCTCTAAAAAGGTCACACTTAACAGTGTGTTTGTAACCTTTAACAGGGCTGGCTCTTCACCGAGCTCACTTTAGAAGAGTGAAAATTTTGGGTTACTGGTCCTAAGTGGTTTTTCCCCTAACAGGGTATCCACGTTAAAAATCCATGTGTCAAATGTGTATATGGTTCATTTCTTTAATGTTTTTCTTTACACATTACTAAAACAGGATTGATCGATAAACACTAAGTTATTTACTGTATTTCAGTAAAGACTAGACTGCTATTCGGTAAAGCTTAAGAAAAATGATAAACAATGTATTCCAAGAAGTAGTTATTTGATAAGATTATTTAAAGACATACATCTTGTAGGACTAAAGATAACTAGAGTTTTATATTTGTGATATAAAGTTTTAGGTTGATTTATTGGATTAATTTTTGAGGCCACTGATTCACCCCCCCTCTTAGTTATTCTAACAAGGTTTCTATTGGGAGATACCATCATATATCCTACCTTCAAGCAGGGAATTTTGAAGAAAAATTTATGATTTGGGAGTATCTTTAGATGACCCTGATTTGAAGCTCCTTTTTCAGAAAGTAAAAGAATATACTGCAGGCAAAGGAAAACATATAGAGGTGAAGCAGGAACTTGATGATGTTTAAGAGTTTTTTGGATAGATTGAAGAGGAATTCATCCAGGGAGAGAATTGTATAAAAATGAATGTAAATGAATTTAATAATGAAGAAGAATATTCCCTCAACATAAAAGAAATTGTAGACTTATTGGACATGGAGTACCAGAAACATATTCAAAAGAATAGTCCAAATTATTTCTATACCCACCAGGATAAGCATATTCAGGTTGTATTTGATGAAATAGAAAGTAAATCTCAAGAGGCTAAAATACTTCAAGAAGAAAACATTTTTATGAAAGATTCCCAAAATTTCCTGGATAGTGAAGACAAAATAATGCAGAATGAATCACATGTACATGAGGAGATTGCAATAAACAATATCCCCAAAGATAAAAATTTGGAGAAGAATTTTCTGGGTACGCATTATGATGCATGTGAAAATAAGTTCATATGTGATCAATCAATTGAAGAGCCACATGTAAGTATTCATGGAGGTACATATGATTTCCTTTCTATTTTAAATCCTTTTTGTAAAGAAGTAGAAGAAAATCTGGTTGAAAATAATTTAAAAATACAAAATGAAATAGCATATAAAAAGAGAGATATGATATATTTCTAAAGTTACATATGCCCAAAGGTTTTATGCAAAGAAAATAAAATGTCTGAGGGGCATAAATAACAATGGTACTGTATGACATAAAGGACAATTACAAAATGTCAAAACAACCTAGTTTGCATACTATAGTTCTAAATGTAAGTGTATCAAATAATAATAATTTAAATTTGTTAGTCCAAGTTTTAGTCCTTGTCCTTGTATTTGATTTCTAGAGTCGCCATGTTATTTTTGTGAATCTCAAAACTTCTTAAGTCCTCATGTTCAAATTCTCAGTGAAAGTGTCAACCCTGTGGTTCATTTGTGTTTGTGGAATTAGAAAAATCATTTGCTAACATGTTTCTTGAACAGGTTTGAACATACTTGAACAACCTTGAACTTGGTTCATGAGTGTTCAAGAGTGTTCAAGATCGTTCATAATTTTTATGAAGGGATAGAAGGTGAATAAAGTGATCACTAAAAAGGGGTCTCATGATCGCGGTGTGCAAAATTTTTGGATTAATCTAAGTTGGGAATCAACGACTAAGCATGGGATATTCAGTTTAAGGATGAAGGCAGGAGATTAAAATAGGAATAGACTTGAACAGTGGTGAACCCATAAGAACACCCTCGAACTTAGTTCATGAGTGTTCAAGAGTGTTCAATGATTTTTAAAAGTGACACGTGGCAAAAGAAAAGGACTACCGTCGTCACTCAGTTGTGGGCCCTACCTAGAAAAGGCTTTTAATGAAGAAAGGTATTGGCAGCGGTTAAGCGTGTCTAAGTTGTCATATTTATGAGGAATTCGTGTGGCATAAAAGTTTATGCAAGTGGCATTAAATGATTGCGTGCATGAACAGTCACTTCATTCTCTGAGATTTTATTGCCGTAATGATGGGAAATTAATTATAAAATCCATGGTATTTCTTATTTAAAATCCTTCTTAGCATTCATTATTTTTGAAATACTATCACTGTCTGTATGCGTGAAGATTGAAGGTAAGGGTTTTTGGAGCTCCAGGTGTAGAGTTTTCTACAGTGATTAAGGTAAGTCAGGATGCAATTCCTACAATGTTTAAATTTAAGAGCTTGTGAAATTTAAGGAAATTTCTGTGACAATTATCAGTCTATTCTTGCAAGTATGAAGTCTGCATTCCATTTGTTTCGAAGTGTGTCTAGTTTGGTATGTGAAAATCCCATTGTGACAGACACAGATTTAGAAGGATATGATGTAGAAGGAATTGCTAATAGGCTCAATGGGTCTACAGAAGAGAATGTCCCTTCTCTTGAAATTTTGAGTAGTGGGTTGTGCATAGCTGCTTGTTTTCCTCCTACAATAGTTTGTCCTGAACTTGTTCATGAGTGTATCCACAACTATGACAAGTGAACCGAATCAATTTTCAAGAGAAATGGTGAGGTCTTGATGGATGTAAATAGAGGAATTGTTGCTTCAACTTTCCAAATTCAAGAGCAAACTTTTTCCACTTTCTCTCCTGCACAGTCCCTTCTTAAGTTCAAACCAAATGCAGATGCAAATTGTACCTCTATAGCCAAGCATTGGTTATTAAACACCCAAAGGGGAGGTTTCCGTTTACCCAAAAATATCAACAAAAGTCATGTGCACCCGTATATTAGTGATGTGATGGTAATGTTGCATAGAGTTAGAGGGTCACCTAAGGCGTTCTTCTTCTCATATTGGTTGTTCTGTTATGTTCAGATTGTTTTAGAAGGAAAACAAAAGTTGGATTGGGCCGAATTAATTGCAGACTTTGTGAGGGAACAATTGAACAATTCCAAACTCACTGGATGTAGCTTTTTCATGTATTCTTATCTGATGTACTGTCTATCCTGTAGTAGGAAATGGGATGGGATGATTCATGAGCCTTGGATAGATGGAATGTGTGTTTTTGAGTATTTCCCCATTCTTCGTAATTTGTGACAAGATTTGGGAGTTTTTACATTCAGTTCCCTAGGTTCTCTTTTATTAGAATTGGTGGTTTTGAAGATTCCCCTAAAAAATTACCTAGGTATGCCTTTGATTGTTTTATCCTTGCAGAAGTCTGTAGGCAGCTTGCTACTATGTGTAAACATTTTCTTCCCAAAGAAGGATGGGAGAAAGTTTTTCCATTACAACTAGGTAAATTTGCATGCTTAACTATTGAAGATGCAATAAGTATTGGGAGTGACCTTAGTCATTTTGGTTTCAAGTATTACATGGAGAGAAAAGGCTTTGATAATAAAAAATTTGCTAGTGGGAATCTAGGCCTTAGATCCCACATGTTTCTAGTTTCCCATCTAGATGATTTATGGAAAGACTATGCAAATGAGTCCCAAGTTATGAAGAGAGGTCATAGTAGACTCTGCATATCTCAAATCATGTCCATGAGATTGCAGTTCAACATAGAAGGGGTGATAGATGATGGTTTCGACTTAGTTGAACCTAGTTTCAAAAGGCTCCTGGATAATGAAGACTTAGATATTGACTGGTCAAGAGAGGAGGAAGACGACATTAAGTGCAGGACACAACATGTACTCAAATTAACCGAAGAATGGCTGCAGAAAAAAAGAGAATAGTCTAGTCCTAAAACAATTGGAGTTAAAACTTTAATTTTATTTTCCTCCCCCTCTATTTCTAATCCTCCTAAACCATCTGGTAATGCAGGTTCCTCAGATAAGCAGCGGAAAAAGGATCCCAGGAAGAAATCTGTTGCAGAACTTTCCCCCTGTGGCCTCACCTTAGTGCATTACCAGATCGAGATCCCGATCGTAGAAAAAGGGAAATATGACTCAAGAGAATATAGAAATAGTCAATTTGGAGGATGACAAATTTGGGGATTTAAATTTCCAAATTGGGGAAGATGAGCTAATTGCAAAAGATCTCTTCGATCTTGTGATGTGACTCTGGATTTAATGGATACCCCAGCTAAGACTGGTGCCCAATCAACAACAACAAATGATACACCAAGATGGTTAACCTCTTTAGTGAATAAGAAATAGAGCTTGATTCTGGTATCCATTCCAGTGCAAGATATAGTCAATAAATATGCTCAAAAGACTCCCAAGGCCAAGAAAGTTAAGAGTACAACATGAATTTTTGCTGATACTAAAAATGGGAAGTGGACAGCCAAAGTAGCCACCTACAGACCAAAGGAAGAGAAACATGATGTTGCAGTCGAAGATTTTGAAGTCACTAAAATTGAATTAGGGACTATGGACATAGCAGGAAAGAATCACCTTTTCAAAGAGACAGCATAGTAGACGTTGATAACATCATGGCATGATAGTAAGGAAAAGAAGGAACTGAAGCAAACCATAGTCTCACTCTCTTAGTTCATAAATACTTTCTGCAAATTTGACGCCACCCTACTGACTCAATCATCATAGGTATTCAACCCAAACTTGGTGGAAAGTAAAACACTGCTGAATCAAGTTCAGAGGGGTCAAACACTAGTCTCCTCGGTTGATGAGTGGATGTCCCAAGTGCTTAATAATGGTAGACAATACATCAAGGATTCACACTTAGTTATTCATGACATAGAGGCCGTAATGGGAGAATTGCAAGCCCAGCACTAGGTCTGGGATGGATAGGAACAAAAATGGGTGTTGGCAATGACAAAGTTTATGGAGATAGAGAGGCATGGTTTCAACAAATTTTGCACGAAAAAGCCCCTAAAAGGTGCTGAAGAATCCACTTTCTTCATCCTCAGGAAGAACATCAGTTGGTACATCACTCTAATAAGGAGAACCATTACAGAAAAAATAGATTATGAGTCAGAAGCTAAGCAGATTCAAAAAGCTTCCTTGAACGAGTTGAAAGTGATCAATTTCACTTATACCTATCCGTCAGTTTATGGTGAGAAAGAATTGAATGGCGCTCTGGAGGCTTTCGATGTGGCAATAAATACTATTAGAGAAAATATTAATCCTAAAGCCTCTGAATTAACTCAGATGGAAAGGATTGAATCTATGCTATATCTGTGTGTGGATCAGCTGCCCAATGTCATTGAAAAGGTGAAGAAACTGAGGTGGAGTAAAGACACCTCCATGGCTCGGATAGTAAATTCTAAGATCCCGCATCTGTCATTCGTGAAGGAGTTGGTCCAGGCATATAAAGAATGGAAACCTTCCCAATCAGTTATAGAAGAAGAAGGGAGTCCAGCGGGGAGCGAGGATCGTACTGTCGACAAAGAACCAGATTTGGTTATTTAGTCTTTACTTTGTTAACATGCAAACTCTTAAGGACGCGTGTCCTTTTTCTACTAGTTTAGTTATATAACTAATTGCCCGAGAGGTCATTTTTTTTGGGAGACCTCTTGGTGCTCTGATACTATATATTTCACTTTTGAAACTATTAAAGGGTTTGAAAAAAAACTCATTGCTGATAGATAATAGATTTTGATAGTAATAGTTTTTTTTTTTGAGAAGGTTAAAGTAATAGATAGAATTAATTCAATGTTATGGAAAGAATAGATTTCATGCAATTGCCTGTGCAGTAATCTCTGAAATATATTACAGTGAGGTTTATCGAATCTGTGTTATTTGAAAACCAAAAGCGAAGTGTCTTGTGTTGACATCTTGTTTATCATGTTATGTATATGTTTGTTGGTTCATAATATCTGAATTCTGGATTTTATCTATCTTCTGTTATCTTTAGCTGAGAAGTTGTTTATGTTTCATGAAATGAAATCGTGGAAGTAACTATGTTTTTCTTCCCACTCATTATTTGGTTTTATTTCCTTTACAATTGTTTAATAGCATATCATCAAAGAATGATATTGCAACCTTTATAATATTTTGGGTTAAAAGCTAACCGATTGAACTGTTATCAAATTCCATTGAAAATCATATTAGGGAACTGTACCTGTAACACAATTTGGAGGGAAGTGATCATAAAAGATACTTACCCAACTGTTAGAGATAGTTTGTCTTTTAAGGGTGATAGAGTAAAACTTAAAAGAGTTTTTGTAGAAAGACAAATCTGTTCGCTAACAGATTTTTGGCGACTCTACTGGGGAGCGCTCACAGTGTAGACCTGTCTTTAAATGCTTTCTTTTATGAACAAGATATGGTCCTACCAGTTGTGGTGGTACCAAATTAGGAGGAAAAACCTCCTGTCATTCAACCAGATCTTAATTTCCAAGATACCCAAGAGGACATAATTTCTGATCTGAACACTGTTGCTTGGAATTTAAAGACCATCTATCACTAGTATCAACAAGTTCTCCTAGTTTTAGAAGAAGAGGAAGACATAGGAGAGTGGCTGAGGGGGTTCCCAATTGCCCAAGAGGCACAAATTGTTGACTGGGTTGCTCAAAGGCAGTAAAAGAATATAATACTTGATTCTCAACCATATACCCGGTCCCAAAGGAAGGAGGGCATTTTTGATGCTTTTTATGAGAGTTTGCAAAAACTTCATTTTTTGACCTCTTACATTTCAAAGCCAAAAGCCAAAAGTAGACCTACTTCCCCTCCTAAAGCCTCTTCAAATACTTCCCCATCCTTTAGCGTCTGGCAAGCCTTGACTTTGTCTGGTATTCAAGCATCGTGACTAGTAACAATCTTTCCAAGTGCAGTCATGGCTCAACCATGGGGTGCAGTAGTTGGTCTTTTAAATTTAGGAGCTCACCATCCTCTCCCTAAAGGTATTAAAGAAGTCATGCCTAAATTTTTTGGAGATGGAAAAGTCTCGGTAGATGAGCACTTGAATGCATTCAATGTAGCTACTACCATTTTGGTAGTACAACATGAAGATGTAGCCGTTAGGCTCTTTGCACAATTCCTCTCAGAGGGAGCTACACAATGGTTTGGTCACTTGCCTGATTGGTCTATCACAAACTGGCAAACCATGAAGGCCGCGTTTGAAGGATGTTTTAAAGGAGCTGATGATGAACATTCCCTGCTAGCACAATTAACACAAATGAAGAAAGAAATTCATGAGCCAATGAGAGACTATGTGGCTAGATATAACAAAGTTATTCACAGAATCCCTGCTGCCAAAAGACCGACCCCCAAAAACCAACAATGTTTCTTTGTAAACTCTATGCCCTCGGACATAGGTTTTCACTTAAGAAGAAGTGGACCAGCTGATTTAGCCATTGCCCAAGGACAGGCCACAGAGTTAGAAGATGACCTTATTACAATCGTGAAATGGAGAAAATACATACATCTCACTCTCAACCTTCTACTTCTGCTCCTACAGATTGATGCA
>MU228434.1:972114-987220 GCA_018584345.1 Thuja plicata | reverse complement strand
AGAATATCTGGTCAAGTGGAAAGGATGACCTGTTGAAGATTCATCATGGCTGACAAGGGAGGAGGTTAACCGTCTTGGTTTTCCTCTGCACACCTGAGTCGTGATAGGGTCACTTCTAAAATTACCCCGGGTGTCTGATGCAGGAGCATCCTGGGTGTAAGGGCAATCTTGCATCACCCAAAAATATTTCTGTTATCTTTTCAATAAGGGCTACCTTGTGCAGAGCTGCTATTTATGGAAACTTGCTATTTTTAGTAAGTTGGTCATACGATCTTGGAATGTTCTGATTTTGCATGTGGAGGTTCATCTCAGTCATATCAGCCTGCCAGTAAAGTTTCATGGCTAGATCAGGTCTAGTTTTGAAGATATTGAAAATTTTGGTATTGAAAATAGGGTTCAGAAACTTTGAGCTCAATTTTGAAGGCTTTAGAGGCCCCGGATGAGGTTGAAACTTGGGCTGAATGAAGCTTGACTAATATAAGTTTTGTAGAGCGCTTCGTGGCATTTTCGAAATGGGGTTATAATAGTCCATCGAGTCAACTGGTGATGACTTATGGTCTCTGGAAGTTGGGCCACCTGAAATAGCAGAAAATAATTTTCCTTCAAAATTTTTGTTCGGGTTTCAAAAGTTATTTTTAGCTGACTTTGATGTACTAAAATGAAAAATAAAATAATTCTAAGTTTGGTCGGCCCTAAGGGCTAAATTTTTGGAACCTTCTCGGGTGGTGGAAATTGCCTATATAAAGAAGGCCTGTAGTGTTGTATTGGGCAGTTCAGGATAGTTCTGGGTAGATCTGGGTAATAATTCGAGGCTTTGTCCTACAGAATATTGTAAGGGGAATGCCCATGTGGCTTTGCATATTGTAATTCTGAAAGTTTGTAATTCCACATTTGTGGAGCCAATAAGAAGCCAATTTTCTGTTCTTGCAAATTTCTGTTGTTTCTCTTTGTTTCTATCGTGTACTTGTGGTATTAAGGGGAGCCCCCTTCATCACAGATCCAGTTGTTCAGAGACTCATGAATGATGTAATTTCCTTGAAGAGGCAGTTACCAAAGTAAGGATCTTCATTTTCTTCCCCTTATCAAGATATCAGTCGAAAGTAGCCTAATCAATGGCATAATAAAACCCCTGTGTTGCCTTCTAATTAACCAAGATTGTCCTTGGAAGCTTCACCAAAAGAGGCTATCATGTGTTCTTTTCACCTGAAAATGGATCATGATGGTAATTCTTGTCCAGATATGCAAAGACACGTACAAATGGAAGCCACAAAAGATGTGTTAGGAGAATGTACTATAGAAGAAGTCCCTCAAGATAGACATGGTGACTCGGGCTCATACTTTTTAGAATACGAATCTGACTCAGAAAGAGGAGATATTCTGGTCACCCTTGAGGATCCCGCTTGTGCCATGCTCACTCAAAATCAAAAGTCTTCAAAGAACACTCCAACATCATTCGACACTTTCCACAAGACCCGAGATCCTATAAGTAATTCTTCTTCCCCCAGTCCTCAGACTCTTGATGTTAAGGTTGTACAAAAAGATTCTGGCGCGTCCTCTTTTGATATTGTAGAATTTTGCAAGTCTTCTGCTATCCAAATCTCTCTTGCTGAATATCTAAGATTAAATCCCAAAGAACTTGATAAGTTGGTCAAGTATGTCAAGGGTGACCTATCAAATCCATCTCAATCTAATAAGTGCACTGTAAGTCAAATTGATGACCCAGTTGACTCTCCCGTAGTTGTTTCACCGTTTGTTATGAATCAGAGCGACGCTGCTCCACTCCTACCTCATAATTGAAAAGTGAAGTGGAAGAAATTAGGAAGCCCGACCCATTTTATATTTCTCTGCTCCTTAACGGTCTCACACTAAGTAATTGCATTATAGACTCAGGTGCCTCTGATAACATTATGCCATCATCCATCGCCAAAGCTTTAGGTTTAACCATGACAAAAAAATTTGGGAGTTTCTATTCTATGGACGGGAAACAGGTGCCCTTAATAGGTCAAGTTAAAGATGCCCAAGCTATTTTACCCACTTATCTCGATAAGAGACTCAAATTAACCATTTTAGTAGTAGATATACCTGAAAGCTATGGGATGCTATAGATTAGAACTTTCTGCAGAGACATGGGGGGAGAAATAAAGATGGATTGGTTAGAAGCTGTTATCCCTATTGGAAAGAAAAAGGTCAAACTGGAACCTGAAGCTAAAAATAAATACACTGTAATCCCATCTGATGATCCTAAGGCACAAATCCTATTCCAAGACTGTGAGTTTGGCAATTACATGATTTTCTCAGATGAATCCCCTCCTGTTTGTGTAGACTTTGGTGAAAAGGAGCAAATTTGGTTGATGGAGTTTGATGGTAGTTGTGCCAGTGTAGGTTCAGGGGCTGGTGTAGTCTTTAAAGGCCTGGATGATCAATATATCCCTTTCTCTTTCAAATTGGATTTTAAAAATACTAATAATACTTCTGAATATGATGCTCTATTATTAGGGTTGCGAGAGGCAAAAGCACTGGGAATCAAGGCACTTGCTATGAAAGGTGATGCTGAACTAATTGTTAAACAAGTGAAGGGCCAATTTACAGTAAAAAATAAATGTCTGAAACATTACAAAAACTTAGTGTGGGATGAAGTTAATTCTTTTGAAGCTTTTTCCAGAGAAGCCATTCCCAGGAGTCTCAATACAAGAGCTGATTCCCTAGCTATATTAGCGTCGCTACTACTCCCTCACCCAGACTTTAAAACAGACACATACAGGGTTGAGATGATATATAGACCTGCTATTTTGGATAACATTGAACATCTGCAAGTTTTTTAAGATGCCCGAATCAAGGATTTCATGGCGTGTATAGAAGTTTTCTCATCTACCTACTTTGAAGGAATGAATGGAGATGGTGAAAAGTCTAATTTTGAGTTCTTACCAGAAGAAGAAGTTGTCCAGTTGAAGAGCAACAAAATTCCCAAAGGTTTGGTTTCCTTAGAAAACTTTTATTCTTTAGAAATCTTGTTTACTTGAAAAGATGATAGTTTCATTTCAAGGAAAAATCCTCAGTCAGATGTGCGAAAAGAATATGACAAGGTGAATATTGGTACTACAGCTGAACCTAGGTGGATATCTATAGGTAAGACTCTGTCTGGTACTACACAGATGTTTTTGCTTGGGATTATAGTGATCTTAAATATTTTTGGAAAGGAAAATTTAGCCATCATATCCCTCTTAAATCTGAATCAAAGCCCTTCAGACAAAAACTTTGAAGTTACAATCCTAAAGTTTCTGAAGTGATTCTGAAAGAAGTTGACAAGATGCTAAAAGCCAGAATCATCTACCCTATTCATCACTCAGCTTGGATAGCACATATTGTCCCTGTCAAAAAAAAGAATGGCGAAATAAGGATTTGTGTAGATTTATGAAATTTAAACCAGGCCAGTCTAAAGGATAACTATGCCTTGCCCAAGATGGAACATGTTTTACAGGCGGTTGCCAGATCAGAAATGATGTCTCTACTTGATGGGTTTTTTGGATATAATCAGGTGAGTGTGTCTGATGAAGATAAATAGAAGACTACTTTTACCACGCAATGGGGAACATTTGCCTATAATGGAATGCCCTTGGCTTGATCAATGCAGGGGAAACTTTCCAAAGGGCAATGGATTCTTTTTTTGCTGATCTAAAAAATAGAATTATAGTAATTTATCTTGATGATTTGACTGTGTACTCCAAAAGAAGGAAACATCACGTTAGAGATCTCAAATCAGTCCTACAGAGGTGCAGAGACCATGACATATCACTTAATCCAAAAAAATTAGTTTTTGGTGTGACTGAAGGAAAGTTGTTGGGACATATTGTGTCCAAAGAAGGGATTAGGATTGATCCTGAAAGAGTAAAGGTGATTCAGCAAATCAGTCTGCCTTCAACCAGAATAAGAGTTAGATCTTTCTTCGGTTAGATTAACTTCTTAAGAGATTTTGTCCCAGATTTTTCTGAATTAACTAGGCACATTGTGGGAATGATGAGTGAAAAACATCCCTTTAAATGGACAGAAGAAGGTAGAAAAGCTTTTGGTGCGATTAAAATTGCTGTAGCAAATGCTCCGGCTCTAGTTTACCCTGACTGCAAAAAAGATTTCATCATTTATTGTTATGCTTCTGATCACACTTTGTCGAGAATTCTAACCCAGAAAGATGTTTCAGGGAATGAGGCACCCATCGCTTTCATGAGTACACCGTTAAAAAAACATGAAATAAAATATTCCCCCATAGAGAAACAAGCCTTTGCTGTAGTGAAATCAGTTAAGTAGTTTAGATTCTATATTCTTCATTCTCATTCCATAGTATTTGTACCTGATTCAGCAGTGAAAGCGCTTCTCATGCAACAAGAAATAGCCATGAACAAGAGAGCAACATGGGTGACAAAGATTCAGGAATATGATTTGACAATTAAGCCCACCAAACTTGTCAGGGGAAGGGGGCTGTGTAAATTTATTGCAGAAAATGTAAGCCAACATGAAAATACAGAATGTGAAACATCTCAAGTATTGTTGGTCAGTCTGACAGATTCTTGGTTCTGTGACATTGCTTATTTCCTGACTTATGGAGAATGTCCACAAAGAATGACGCCTAAGGAGAGATAGAATCTGAGACTTCAAGCTGCAAAATATGTAATATGGCAGGGTGTATTGTATAAAAGAGGCCTTGACGGTACATTTCTAAGATGCGTGGATAAAATTCATTAGTTACAGTTGCTTAAAACTTTTCATGAAGAGGCCTGTGGAGGTCATTTCTCATCTACTATGATAGCATTCAAAATTATTTGAAATTATTTCTACTGGCCAGGGATGTTGAAGGATGCTTATGCATTCATCAGGAACTGTGAAAAATGCCAGTTATTCTCTGGAAGACCCCAATTAGCTGCCTTGCCTTTGAAACCAGTTGTGGTAAGTGAACCGTTCAAGCAGTGGGGAATTGATTTCATTGGTCCTATTAATCCTTAGTCAAGTGCAATTCATACTTACATCCTAACAACAACTGACTACTTCACTAAGTGGGTCGAGGCCATTCCAACCAAGAAGGCTAATTCTCAGGTGGTGTGTGATTTCTTAAAAGACAATATTTTGGTACATTTTGGAGTACCTCAGAAAGTTGTAGCCAATAATGCTACTTACTTCTCTTTGCAAGAGCTTTCCCTTTTCTATTTTGATCATAGTATCTCTCTAGCTCATTCATCAGATTATTTCCCTTAGGGAAATGGGCAGGCCGAGTCAAGTAATAAAAATTTGATAATGATCATGAAGAAGTTGGTGGATGATAGTGGTAAGAATTGGCACAAGAAGCTTTATGAAGCCCTTTGGGCTAATAGAATTACTCCTAAGAGAGAAATCGACATAGCACCCTTTGAATTGGTGTATGGGATAGGTGCACAAGTCTCAGTTCCTTTGGAACTTTCAGCAGCTAAACTGCAAATGGCCATTGAAGACCAAACCTTTAAAGACTCTTTGGAGAAAAGGATCATGTATTTGCATAATCTGGAAGAAGAGAGAGAGGCTTTGGTTGATAAAATTACAGAACATCAGGCCAGAGTGAAAAACATATTTGATAGGAAGGCGAGACCCAGAAGTTTTATGAAAGGAGATGAGGTCTTGATATGAGACAAAAGGAAAGCTCCAAAAGGTGCCCATAGTAAATTTGAATCACATTTGAAAGGGCCCTTTATTATTACTGAAGAATTAGGAACCAATTCTTTTAAGCTGGTGTACCCAAATGGAACGATCTTTCCATTTTCCTATAATGGGAAAGATCTCAAATTGCTAAAGCTCTAGTTTGGGTTCCTGTGTCCTGTTGTATATATTAGTTTTAGTTTGCTTTTAGGTTGTGTGTCTTTCCTTTCTTGTGTGTTTTTCTGATCCCTTTGCAGCAGTTTGTGAAACCAAATTTTTTGAGTTCTCTGACTTTTGAGAAAAGCCAGTCCCCAGTCAGAGCTGGTGTTAGTCCAAGTTTTAGTCCTTGTCCTTATATTTTATTTCTAGAGTCGCCATGTTATTTTTGTGAATCTCAAAGCTGCTTAGGTCCTCATGTTCAAATTCTCAGCGAAAGTGTCAACCCTGTGGTTCATCTGTGTTTTTGGAGTTAGAAAAATCATTTGCTAACATGTTTCTTGAACAGGTTTGAACATACTTGAACAACCTTGAACTTGGTTCATGAGTGTTCAAGAGTGTTCAAGCTCGTTCATAATTTTTATGAAGGGATAGTAGGTGAATAAAGTCATCACTAAAAAGGGGTCTCATGATCGTGGTGTGCATAATTTTTGGATTGATCTAAGTTGGGAATCAACGACTAAGCATGGGATATTCAGTTTAAGGATGAAGGTGGGAGATTAAAATAGGAACAAACTTGAACAGTGGTGAACACATAAGAACACCCTTGAACTTAGTTCATGAGTGTTCAATGATTTTTAAAAGTGACACATGGAAAAAGAAAAGGACTACTATCGTCACTCAGTTGTGGGCCCTACCTAGAAAAGGCTTTTAATGAAGAAAGGTATTGGCAGCAGTTAAATGTGTCTGAGCTGTCATATTTATGAGGAATTCATGTGGCATAAAAATTTGCACAAGTGGCATTAAATGATTGCATGCGCGAACGGTCACTTCATTCTCTTAGCTTTTATTTCCTTAATGATGGGCAATTAATTGTCAAATTCGTGGTATTTCTTATTTAAAACCCTTCTTAGCATTCATTATTTTTGAAATGCTGTTATTGTCTGTATGTGTGAAGATTGAAGGTAAGGGTTTTTGGAGCTCCAGTTGCAGAGTTTTCTACAGTGATTAAGGTAAGTCAGGCTGCAATTCCTATAGTGTTTAAATTTAAGAGCTTATGAAATTTAAGGAAATTTCTGTGACAATTATCAGTCTTTTCTTGCAAGTATGAAGTCTGCATTCCATTTGTTTGGAAGTGTGTCTAGTCTGGTATGTGAAAATCCCATTGTGACAGACACGGATTTAGAAGGATATGATGTAGAAGGAATTGTTGATAGGCTCACTGGGTCTGCAGAAGAGAATGTCCCTTCTCTTGAAATTTTGAGTAGTGGGTTGGGCATAGCTACTTGTTTTCCTCCTGCAGTAGTCTTTCCTGAACTTGTCCATGAGTGTATCCGGAACTATGACCAGCGACCCAAATCAATTCTCAAGAGAAATGTTGAGGTCTTGATGGTTGTAAATAGAGGAATTGTTGACTCAGCTTTCCAAATTCAAGAGCGAACTTTTTCCACTTTCTCTCCTATGCAGTCCCTTGTTAAGTTCAAACCAAATGCAAATGCAAATCGTACCTCTATAGCCAAGCATTGGTTATTAAACGCACAAAGGGGAGGTTCCCATTTACCCAAAAATCTCAACAGAAGTCATGTGCACCCGTATATTAGTGATGTGATGGTGATGTTGCATAGAGTTAGAGGGTCACCTGAGGTGTTCTTCTTCTCAGATTGGTTGTTCTGTTACGTTCAGATTGTTTTAGAAGGAAAATAGAAGTTGGATTGGGCCGAATTAATTGCAGACTCTATGAGGGAACAATTGAACAATTCCAAACTCACTGGATGTAGCTTTTTCATGTCTTCTTATCTGATGTACTGTCTAGCCTGTAGTAGGAAATGGGATGGGATGATTCATGAGCCTTGGATAGATGGAATGTGTGTTTTTGAGTATTTCCCCATTCTTCGTAAAGATAATGTAATTCAAAATTATAGGAGAGTACATGATACATTTATGGGTAAACTTTGTTTTGAGATGACTGGGGATTCAGCCAGAAGAATGAGTTCAGAAGCTCAACAATTTGTGACAAGATTTGGGAGTTTTTACATTCAGTTCCCTAGGTTCTCTTATATTAGAATTGGTGGTTTTGAAGATTACCCTACAAAATTACCTAGGTATGCCTTTGATTGTTTTATCCTTGCAGAAGTTTGTAGGTAGCTTGCTACTGTGCTTAAACTTTTTCTTCCTGAAGAAGGATGGGAGAAAGTTTTCCCATTACAACTAGGTAAATTTTCATGCTTAACTGTTGAAGATGCAATAAGTATTGGGAGTGACCTTAGTCATTTTGGTTTCAAGTATTACACGAAGAGAACAAGATTTGATAATAAAAACTTTGCTAGTGGGAATCTAGGCCTTAGATCCCACATGTTTCCAGTTCCCCATCTAGAGGATTTCTGGGAAGACTATGCAAATGAGTCCCAAGTTATGAAGAGAGGTCATAGTAGACTCTGCATATCTCAAATCCTATCCATGAGATTGCAGTTCAACATAGAAGGGGTGATAGATGATGGTTCTGACTTAGTTGAACCAAGTTTCAAAAGGCTCTTGGATAATGAAGAGTTAGATATTGACTGGTCAAGAGAGGAGAAAGACGACATTAAGCGCATGACACATCATGTACTCAAATTAACCAAAGAATGGCTGCAGAGAAAAAGAGAACAGTCTAGTCCTAAAACAATTGGAGTTAAAAATTCAATTTTATTTTCCTCCCCCTCTATTTCTAATCCTCCTAAACCATCTGGTAATGCAGGTTCCTTAGATAAGCAGCGGAAAAAGGATCCCAGGAAGAAATCTGTTGCAGAACTTTCCCCTGTGGCCTCACCTTGGTGCATTACGAGATCGAGATCCCGATCATAGAAAAAGGGAAAGATGACTCAAGAGAATATAGAAACAGTCAATTTGGAGGATGAAAAATTTGGGGATTTAAATTTCCAAATTGGGGAAGATGAGCAAATCAGAAAAGATCTCTTTGATCTTGATGATGTGACTCTGGATTTAATGGATAACCCAGCTAAGACTGGTGCACAATCAGCAGCAACAAATGATACACCAAGATGGTTAACCTCTTCAGTGAATAAGAAATGGAGCTTGATTCTGGTATCCATTCTAGTGCAAGATATAGTCAGTAAATATGCTCAAAAGACTCCCAAGGCCAAGAAAGTTAAGAGTACAACACAAATGTTTGCTGATACTAAAACTGGGAAGTGGACAGCCGAAGTAGCCACCTACAGACCGAAGGAAGAGAAGCAGGATGTTGCAGTCGAAGATTTCAAAGTCACTAAAATTGAATTAGGGACTATGGACAGAGCGGGAAAGAATCACCTTTTCAAAGAGACAGCCCAACAGATGTTGATAACATCATGGCAAGATAGTAAGGAAAAGAAGGAACTGAAGCAAACCATAGTCTCACTCTCTTAGTTCATAAATAATTTCTGCAACTTTGACACCACCCTACTAACTCAATCATCACAGGTATTCGACCCAAACCCGGTGGAAAGTAAAACACTGCTGAATCAAGTTCAGAGGGGTCGAACACTAGTCTCCTCAGTTGATGAGTGGATGTCCCAAGTGCTTAACAATGGAAAACAATACATCAAGGATTCACACTTAGTTATTCATGACATAGAGGCCGTAATGGGAGAATTGCAAGCCCAGCGCCATGTCTGGGATGGAGAGGAACAAAAATGGGTGTCAGCGATGACAAATTTTATGGAGATAGAGAGGAATGGTTTCAACAAATTCTGCACGGAAAAGTCCCTAAAAGGTAATGAAGAATCCACTTTCTTCATCCTCAGGAAGAACATCAGTTGGTGCATCACTCTAATAAGGAGAACCATCAAAGAAAACAAAGAATATGAGTCGGAAGCTAAGCAGATTCAAAAGGATGCCCTGAACGAGTTGAAAGTGATCAATTTCACTTATACCTATTTGTGAGTTTATGGTGAGCAAGAATTGAAGGGTGCTCTGGAGGCTTTAGACGTGGCAATAAAGACTATCAGAGAAAAGATTAATCCTAAAGCCTTTGACTTAATTCAGATGGCAAGGATTGAATCTATGCTACATCTGTGTGTGGATCAGCTGCCCAATGTCATTGAAAAGGTGAAGAAATTGAGGTGGAGTAAAGACGCCTCCATGGCTCGGATAGTAAATTCTAAGATCCCACATCTGTCGTTCACGAAGGAGCTGGTCTAGGCATATAAAGAATGGAAACCTGCCCAATTGGTTACCGAAGAAGAAGGGAGTCTAGTGGGGAGAAAGGATCGTGCTGTCGACAAGGAACCAAATTTGGTTATTTAGTCTTTACTTTGCTAACATGCAAACTCTTAAGGACGTGTGTCATTTTTTTTCTGGTTTAGTTATATAACTAATTGCCCGAGAGGTTGTGTTTTTTGGGAGACCTCTCGGTGCTCTGATACTATATATTTCGCTGCTGAAAATTTTAAAGGGTTAAAGATTACTGATAGATAATAGATTTTGATAGTAATATTTTTTTTTTGAGAAGGTTAAAGTAATAGATAGTATTAATTCAATGTTATGGAAAGAATAGATTTCATGCAATTGCCTATGTAGTAATCTTTGAAATATATTACAGTGAGGTTTATCGAATCTGTGTTATTTGAAAACCAAAAGAGAAGTGTCTTGTGTTGACATCTTGTTTATCATGTTATGTATATGTTTGTTGGTTCATAATATTTGAATTCTGGATTTTATCTATCTTATGTTATCTTTAGCTGAGAAGTTGTTTATGTTTCATAAAATGCAATCGCAGAAGTAAATATGTTTTTCTTCCCACTCATTATTTGGTTTTATTTCCTTTACAATTGTTTAATAGCATATCATCAAAGAATGATATTGCAGCCTTTATAAGCTTTCGGGTTAAAAGCTAACCGATTGAACTGTTATCAAATTCCATTGAAAATCATATTAGGGAGCTGTACCTATAACAAAATTCAGAAGGAAGTGATCATAAAAGATACTTACCCAACTGTTAGAGATAGTTTGTCTTTTAAGGGTGATAGAGTAAAACTTAAAAGAGTTTTTGTAGAAAGACAAATCTGTTCGCTAACAAAATTGTATAAGACATAGTATGGATACAGGTTTTGACAATAAGAGACTACATGAAACAAGAATTAATCATTTTGAAAATAAATTTTATTTTGTGCATAATGCTAAATACATGTTTTTAGGTTTTCTAAGATAAAAAAATTTAGAGTTTCCAGATGAAATTTACTTGAAAAATAAACATGGAGCCTCTAAGTTCTTGAATAAGTTAACAAAAAATCAAGAAGAAGATTATATATTCTTTTCAATACAAAGAAGATAAAATAATGATGGTACTTCCAGAGTCTGCATATTGTCAAAGGACAAGAATCAAGTTTGTGACAGAGGTAAGATTTGCATCTTCCAGGTAAGAGAGAAGGTAAGTATTTATTTATTTTATTATTTTTTATAGCCTGTGAAATCTTTCGAATATCAAAATTAATTTGTTTTTGAAGATTGAGAGTTCGTATACAATTACATATTTTGTATTTACAAATTGATTTATCATTTTAATGGGTTGTTGTTTGTGATATTGTATTATCAATTAAAACCTTTGTTATGAATGATGATCAGATTAATGATAGAGTGTCATCTACGATATTATTAAAGCCGCAGAAGTCACCAGAGAGAATTAAAAATCATTTTTGAAAAGTGATGTTAAAAATAAATCACATTTTTTAATTTCAGGCAAAGATTTGAGGTCTTTTATGAGCTATAAATGAATGTTTAAAGTTCCAAAATAACCCCCAAACCTTTTTCTATGAATGAGAAATAATTTTCTCGCATTTTTTTTCATGTTTTTGAGATGCTGGCAGCCTAAAAAATGCCCATAAATTTATAAAAACGGCTAGCAAAATTGCAATTTCGTGAAAATATTTGGAGCCATTTTTTTGGGGCTGTATAAGTGCTATGAGTGAAGATTTTAATCATAAAATGATCTCCCAGATCATATACCTCAACTTGGGGGGCATTTTTACAATGTTTTTAAGTATTTTGGAGTGCCAGTGAGCTCGAAAACAACTTAGATTTAAAAAATGGTTAGCTAATTTTATAACAGCGAAGATTTTTTTAAAAATGTATTTGGGGGAGTGGCCAATTAAAATAAATTATCATTAACTACTCGAACAACAACAGCTGTAAAAGATTTGGAAAAAAATGGTGAAATCTTTCATAATCAGAAAGTTAAATTGGATTTGGCTTAGCAACAAACATTGTTCTGGTAAGGAGGATATAAGAGGTGCTGTAAATGACTTGCAAAATGGATTCTGGACAAATCATAATGTGTATGAATTATTATTACAAACAACAATTGATGTTACTAGCAAATCTGCATCGATGCAAATGTGGAGACATAATTAAAGATTGTGACATCGATTTCACAGAGTTTGTTTTCCTTTCTATTTAATTCCTTATGTTTTAATTTATTTATTTATTATTGTTTTATATTGTTAATACTTTGAGTTTAGTGGTCTGCTTCTCCCAGAGATAGCTGGATTCTCGCTGTGCCCAAGTATGGACACACGTCCCCAACTGGAGCCACTGATGGAGGGTGGCGATCAGAATTTGAACACTCGACCTCTCAAGCCAACCCTTAACTACCCTAACTACCCATCACCCACTTTCTAACCAATTGCTCTATTATATTCCTTGAAAATAATTGTTAGAGTGAAATGATATAATTGTAACACTTTTACCCTATAGTAATTAAAAATGATAATATTGTTATTGATCTTTCAGGTTGAATGTTTTTAGATATTGAAATATTTTCCTTTTATAAATATTTATTGATCTTTGGGGTAATATTTGTTAAAAAAGTAATGAATATTTTTATATTGATTATTCAAAATTCTTTTGAATCAACTTCATTAGGGCAAACTAATATGATTGATTAGATATTTCTATTTGAGTGAATGTAATTACCTAAACTAATATGACTGATTAGATATATCTATTTGAGTGAATGTAATTACCTCAAAATGTGAAAACATATTCTATTATATTCCAAGAATGTGTTTTAGTTCTTTTTACTTTGAGGTGAGATTTACTATTCTTTTGCCCTATGTTAATAGTTGAAAATCTGGTAAAAAGTAAAATATTATTTCCCAAAAGAATGATATGAGTGAAAATATTATATTTTTTTGATAGAAATACAATTGCTTTGAACTCCATAAATACATTGTTTTTGAGATTATATTGATATTTAAAAAAAGTATATAATCTTTATATGTCTTGGAAACATGATATTTTTATCCTATGGTTGATATTGATAAATAATATTTGGGTAATTATTATTCCTTTGAAATAGCATTTATTAATTAATATATACTTTGTGAAGGTAAAATATTTCTAAAGGGGATTAAAAATATAAATAAAGTTTGGATCACATTAAAAGTTAATTAATTTATTATGGTTCCTGATTAATTTATTTCATGTGCAGGAATTTTTCAAGAGAGAGACGTTACAAAAAAATTTCAGAATGACAAGAAGGAATATTTCATGATGAGCATTTCAAGACAAATTTATTGAAATTGATTTATTAATTAACCCTCAGATGGTTAATGTTCTATTCTAATTATTTATTATTTTTCAGTTGTTGATTTAGGGATTAGGTTTTAGTTTTGAACAGCCGCATTGGTCTGAAGCGTGTATGCATCCCTAAAATTTTATAAATATGGGATACCAGGACCAATGTGAGACATTACAAATACATTTATAGTAGGGGTAGAATTGTTCAACAACTGCAACTATGAACTCTTATGTACTATTTTTTCAACATCAATAAAGATAAGTGCCATTTCTTTTTATTTGTGGTTATAAGCTATATGTTTTCAATTAGTCTTTCAGATATTCTATTTTATAGAGTGTTTCATTGTGTTAAATTCCCTGAATGTTATAACTCAAAATCAATATACAGTTTGAATATCAACTGAAAGATCTGCGAATCTTCCTTTATTTTTGTCGGCCTCTTGAACATAGTTAAATTCGATAAGACTAACTGTGTAATCTGGTTTGAGTTATATGTTGAGTGGAAGCCCTTGAGATGATAGTCTTGTCTTATTAAAGCAAGTTTTTTAAAACTGTCTCTGATCGTACGTAGGATTGAAAGTTTTCTGACTCCATAGCCCAATTATTTAGAAGGCACTGATCTTATCATTATTTGGAAATTGTCATTTGGTTCATACTTTGTAGTTTGTAGATAATTTAATCATTTTTTCAAAGCATTACAATTAGGGTTCTTAGTGGTTATCCAGTTTAGTTTAAGCTTTACAAATTAGAAATTATCAGGAGATTTGTTGTTTTCCTCCAGGGATCATTCACCACCTTGAAATGAACTTTGTTTGTTTGTGTATGTAGTTGTGCAACATAGAAAATTTGATAGTTCAAAGTGAAATTAGGCCTACCAGCCTTGGCTTGATTAAGCCCAAATTGCAGAGGTATCAAGTGGTGCATCACCATTATACCTGTCAGTTGGTCAAAAGTGAATCCATTATTTTTGGGCACCAACATGTACCACTTTTGATTAATAAATAATACAAAAATAGTAAAATTGATCATATCACTATGAAATTTATATTTTTGAAATTTAAACAGTAAGAAATCTAATGGTTTTTCATTTCTTCAAAAAATTCGATTAGTAAGGCCCTCAAAAAATTATGGCAAGGAAAAAATCTAGTATTTCAATGCTTTAGCCATTATTTTGGAGGTCAAAGCATAGGCTTGGTCCCACTAAGCCTATCCCGAACCAAAATCCAATGCAAAGGGTGGCTTGAAAATTCAACTTTAAAAAAATGGACACATGTTTAAAAATGCATGCTCGTTTCTTAAATATAATAAATTGGTGCTTAAAAATGAATTTGTAGACATAATTAAAAAAGAAGAAGAAACAAGCACCCGTTTTGTTTAAAAAAAGGGCACCCATTTTTTGAATTTTTGGATCGGGCGTCCGAGCCTAAAGTGGGTGCCTATTTTTGACAAAATGGGTGCCTGTTTCTAGCGGCATTTTTCAAGTCTACAAGAATTTCGCCGAATTGGGACCCAACTTCTTGCACTCACCCATACCAATCATCACAAATTTCCAAGCTCACTGTTGGCCTAAGGGACCAAATAGGTAACGTGTGAAGTGTCAACCAAATCTCCCATCAAAACATGTACCTAACCTCGAACTCGAACATAGAAGTCATCACTCATGTCGGCTCTAACATATCCAATAATCAAACCGATTGGATCATCAATCTGGTAGGATCGCTGATCGATCCAGCAACCA
>MU228434.1:940252-967454 GCA_018584345.1 Thuja plicata | reverse complement strand
ACACACACACACACACACACACACACACACACACACACACACACACACACACACACACACACACACACACACGTGTATCCTACTGATGGTTTCAAGTTATGCTCCAAACTCTTCTTTTGTGATTACTTTGATTATGAGGAATCTTTTGAGTTTAAATGATTTACTCTCTCTTTTGGTTTTTAGTTTGGAGAATAGGATTGGTTTACTAGGAGCATGGTTAGTAGAGTGGCTCGCAATGGGGGTCAGGGCCAAAAGTGGCTGCCAAGGTAACCTATTATAGGTAGGTAATCCAGTGATAACTTAATTAATTTTTTTGGGATGCGTTAAAACACTAAACAAGATATTGATGTTACCTCGCCCATGGCCATGAGATATCCTCTATGGACCATGGATGAGTGGAGAAGGCCAACTACCAGTGTGGTAGTCTATGTGGCATGGAGTTTTGCTAATCGACTTCCTTGTCCTCATGAAAGGAAGATAAGTTTCACATGAGTCCTCACCTGGGGGCCAAGGTCTAGTGGGGGTGACTACCAGGGTAACCTAGGATAGTAGGGGACTATGTGATGACATCCCTACATGTGTCATAGGATTCCCTCCATTTATCCTTGTGATTTGCCTCTAGTATATTGAGTCATTTGTATTTTTTACCTGAGTGTCAAGTCCCTATGTTATTCCTTGGTTTAGATGTTTCATTGTTTGTTTCCTTGCATGAGTTTCTTGTGTGGTGTGGGGCCTTGTATTATCTCCTAGCTTGAGGGAGTGGAACTCAGGGTTCCACATTGTTGGGTGGAAAAAGTTTACCCATCAAGTATTTTTCAGAGTTTGATCAAGAGTTGGGATGGTCTTGCATCTTCTTCTCTACAATTTCCTGTTCATGCGGCTAGATGATTTCTATGACTCATTATATCTTATTATGTAGCTTCATGTTGATATAATGATGTAATATTGTCTATATCATCATATTGTTGTATTGATGTAGTATTGTGATCTCCTTGAGGAGATGTTTGTAAAATGTATAATTTGTAAATGTGTTTCAATGGTTATTGTTAATTGATAAATGTAACATGTATCTTTGATTACTTTTGATGTAATAAAATAAGTGGATAAAGATGTCTAACCTTGATTTGATAATGTGACTATATGTTATCTTGTTAAAATATTTAAATGAATTCATTCATAAATTGTAGACTTGTATATAATTTCATGACGACCTAATATATTAGTCATGTACATTATGCATTGCTAGTAGTCACATTGGGGAACCTTAGAGGACCTTGTTATCTGATTACTGTTTTACATTCATTTTTGCATTTAATGTAATGTATCATTGAAGAGTTAAATTGTAATTTTAACGTTAGTTGTACTCTTTGTTTAATTTTTTTTATCTGTCTTTATTCTTGGATTTTGAGTTGTCCTCTCGGGTTCCCTAGTGGGAGCAATACACTACCTTCCTCTAGCATCTCTACCTAGTTTCATGTTTGAGATGAATTTTGTTCATTGTTTGTTGTCTTATTGTAGAGAAAGGGATTTTCTACCTTCTGAAGAGTAAATTTTCCTCATGCTACCTCACTTCTACTAACATTTTGGTGAGCTAGGGGATCTAAAATATTAAAATAATGCAACTTCTATAATCTAAATGAAGAAAATATGATAATGGGAAAATATTAAACTCTAATTGTAGTATAAAAGGTAATAATGATATCCACAGGGTACCTATTCTATGATCTAAAATACAAAAAAGGACAAATATCTAATAAATCTTGACAACTATGAATATTCTTGGTGTAGGAGAACCCATAGGTTGTCTTGGAAATATATTTATTTTCAGTAGTGTGTGTGTGCCTTAGGGAAATTTTTGTTGTTTTTTTGTTGAAGGTCATATTGACCACAGAATAGGTGGGATAAGTTGTGGTCATTTGGAGTCTTAGGACCTTTTAGGAAGTGCAATTAGGGCTAAGAAGTTGTAAAGCCTTCTAATTGGCACATGTGTCATGATGATGTCATAATGAGGTCAGTAGGGTCTAGGATAGGTTGGAATAAATTTTCAACCCTTAATTAGGTCTTTGGTAAAGTTTAGTGAAGAATTGAAACATGTTTGTATAGTTTGCAATAAATGGGGAAAAGTTGCATTTTGCAACTTTGCAATTTTGCAATGTTGCTCCGAACCCATTTGAAAGTTTGGAAAAATCATCCAAGAGATTCCCTAAGGGGTTGATAACCACTTCACCACCCTATATAAGGGGAAATTTTACCTGGTAGCAAGGTGGGATGCCTACTGTATGGACTGCATTTTTGAAATCAAGAAAGCATATGTGACTGTGTGTAGTTCTGTTGTTTTTGCATTGCAGTGATACTTTAATGGATTAGATTTGGCACTGTAACTCATGCATGATGTAGGGTAGTTATTTTATTGAATTTGTGTGGCATTATATAGACATTTTGTTTATTTTGAAGTATTTCTTGTAAATAGTTTGTGTTCTACACTGTTATTGGTCTGAACCAGGTAGTTTGTAAAGAATGGAGTGCTAGCTCATTCTCCCACCGTAAAAATTGTAAGACCCTTTGGGAATAGTTACTAGACTCCATGTGTGTACATATGATATGATTTGGGGCCCTTGAAATAAAAGGATCTATTTTTGGATTCTTTCCCTAGGTGAGCCAGAGGTGAGCCCGACTAGGAAAGACCACAGTGCAGAGCACTTAATTTGCAGAGGTGATTACTTAGAGACAAATTTCCTTTTGGGGAAGGAAGATACGAGTCTTACCAAGATTTGGTGAAGAGGGAGAGACTCTACCAATCCATTTGATTAGTGAAAAATTTCTAAAGTTGCAGAGGGGCCATAAAGAGCCTAAAAAGCCTCAATTTCACTCATTTCTGGTTAGGGCACTGTACGACCATTTGTGACCCCAAGACCCCAAAAATCCTTGAGGGGTGGGAATATGAACCAGGAATCCAAAGAAAAGATTGGGGGTTTCTTTGGAAGTATGTAGGGAAAATCCCTAATTTCTCAGAGAAGGAGATCTAATAGGGCTAGTAGCCTTTTAGGCCTAATTGTGAAGTTTGATGAAAGAGACTTGTAAATGGAATTAGGTGGACTCCTAATACCCATAGTAGGATGTATTGAAGCCTTTAGAAGAACCTCCACACCTCTGTAAAATGATTTCAAGAAATTGGAGGTTAGAAGCCTTTAAGGTGGTTTAAGGGCTAATGACTAGTGTTGCAAGATTGCATTAAGTGTTGACTTGATATAGGAACTTTGATGATAGTTGGGTTGGAAAAAAGAATGAGGGGATCCTAAAAAGGTGAAGATCCTATAGGTTGAAAGTGGTGGAGAGAAGACACCCTATAAGTCTTTCAAGAAAGACTAAGAGCATGAATCAGTGAGTGATTCATCCAACCTCCCTATCAGATTGGTATCAGAGCCCCAAAAAGATTTGGGATTGCTAGTGCATGTCAGATTGTGAGTCTAGTGGGTCCACAATCATGGTGACTAATGTGGAATTGGCCAAGAAGGTAGATGAATAGGAGGAATATCATAAGATATTAAGGGAAATAATAGATCAACTTGAACAAGAACTAAGTGCAGTGCAGACCAAGGTTGATGAGGTCAGTGATAAATTGGAAGGGAAAGAATCTAAGGGTAAAGAGGTTGCAAAGGAAGACAAGACCCCTGAATCTAACCCTGTATTGCAAGAGGAGCCTTTCTTGAAGGCATTGAAGGCTAAGAGTGGAAAGGCACTTGAAGGAATACCACTAGTTAGTGGGAATATGGAGGCAGATCTAGTTATGGACTGGATTGAGGGCATAGAAAATCACTTTGAATGTGATGGTGTTACAGAAGCTCAGAAGATCAAAGTAGAAAAATCAAGGCTTAGAGGCTCTGATTTGAAATGGTGGAAGTTCATTCAGCTAAAGAGAGAAAAAGAAGGCAAGAAAGCAATTTCAACTTGGAAAGTAATGGCTAACAAAGTGAAGGAAGCATACATGTCAGATGATTATGAAATTAAACTGTACAAGAAGAGGTAGAGCTTAAGACAAAAGGATCTTGATGTCAATTCCTACACTAAGGAATTTCAGAAGTTGTGCATGAGATTAAATGTCTCTAAGGATGAAAGCCTTAAGGTGGCTAGATACCTTAATGGATTGAAGTGGAATATCCAAGAAGAGATGACTCTTCTCAGTCCCAAAATAGTGCACCAATGTTATTAATTGGACATAAAGATTGAAGAAAAGGGTAGAAGAAGGCAAGATAAAACTTCCAATAATAGAGGAAGAGGAAGGGATCAAAGAGGACATAGAGGAGGATACCAAGGAAGAGGTACTGATCAGAGAAGACAAGGAGAGTCTAAAATTGTAGAGCATGGAAATGAGACCCTCCTATAGGAGGTTAGGGAAGGGGTAGAGGAACTCAAGGGGGTTCTAATAGAGGAAGAGGAGCAGGTAGAGGTAATTCCTACTTTGCTAGTATGAAATGCTATAACTCTAGACAGATGGGTCATCTTGCTTATAGGTGCCCTGAGAAAGCAACTTCTTCCTACACAGAGAACAGGATAGGATATGTTCAAGAAGACACCATGAGTGTCAAGTCACCTGAGATTAGTCACATTGAATCAGAAATGGGGGAGAACTTGATGTTTAGAAGGGTCCTAATCAGACAACCAATCAAGGAGGAACCAAAACAAAGAAGAGACTTATTCAGAGTGAGATGCAAAATACTTGGGAAAGTGTGTAAAGTTATAGTGGATTTAGGGTCTACTGATAACATCATCTCGGAGGAGGCAGTGAAGAAGCTTAAGTTGGAGAAGATACCCCATACTAATCCATACAAAGTGACATGGTTGAATAAAGGGCAAAGTGTCCTAGTGAATGAGAAGACTTGGGTGGAATTATCCATTGGAGGATACAAAGACAAGTTGATTTGTGATGTGTTTCCTATGGATGCATTCCATCTCTTATTGGGCAGGCCAGGCAATATGACAGAGTAGCCATTTATGATGGAAAAGAGAACACCATATTATTCAAGAAGGATGGTAGGACATTTAAAATATAGTCTCTATTAGAGGAGGAAGAAACATAGTCAAAGAACCCTAGTGTATTGTTAAGAAGTGGAAATGGGTTCCTAAACACATTCCAACAAGAAGGAGGTGAAGGGTATGCCATAATGGTGACACCCAAAGAAGAGGAAAAGGTCACTCAAGCACCTATACCAGAAGAAGTACATAAGTTACTTGGAAATTTCAAGGACATAGTTAGTGATGGGACACAAAAAAAATTACCTCCTAAAAGGGCTATCATTCATCAGATTGATTTCATACCAGGGGCTTCATTTACCAACAAGGCAGCATACAAGCTCACATAAGAGAAGAACCTAGAAGTGGCTAGACAAGTGCAGGAGCTATTAGACCAAGGACTAATCTAGAAGAGCATCAGTACATGTGTCATACCTGTGGTCTTAGCATCCAAGAAAGGTGGTAAGTGGAGACTTTGCACTGATTCTAGGGCTATTAATAGGATTACAATTAGATACAAATTCCCTATTCCTAGAATTGAGGATTTGATGGCCTATCTTGGAGGGGCAAAGTACTTTACTAAGTTGGACCTCAAAAGTGGGTACCACTAGATTAGAATCAAAGATGGGGATGAATGGAAGACAAATTTTAAGACCACTGATGGGTTGTATAAGTGGAGAGTTATGCTATTTGGCCTTTCAAATGCCCCTAACACATTCATGAGGCTCATGAATGAAGTTCTTACAGATTTCACTGGGATATTTGTGGTGGTGTATCTAGATGATATAATCATCTTTTGAAAGACATCAGAGGAACATTTGAAGCATGTGGAGATGGTACTCAAAAGGTTGCAGGAGGAGAAGTTATCCATCAATCTAAAGAAGTGTGAGTTCTTCAAGCAAGAGCTTGTGTATTTGGGGTTTGTAGTATCCCAAGGGTCATTAGAGATGGACCCAAGCAAGATGGAAGCTATTCTAAATTGGCCTAAACCAACCACATGGATAGAGATAAGGAGATTTCATGGGTTAGCTCATTTTTATATAAATTTTATAAGAAATTTTAGTGGAATTTGTGCACCAATGCTTGATACCATCAAGGGTGGTCTAAAGACTAAGTTTAAGTGGAATCTTGAAGAAAAGAAGGGTTTTGAGAAGTTAAAGCAACAAGTGGATATCCAACCTATCCTTCTCTTAACTAGTTTTGATAAGCTATTCACATTGGAGTGTGATGCAAGTGACATTGCAGTAGGAGGAGTACTAAGCCAAGAAGGCAGACCTATAGCTTTCTTTAGTGAAAATCTCAATGAAGAAAAGAAGAAGTACTCTGCTTATGAATTAGAGCTATGTGCTCTAGTGCAGTCTCTTAGAAAGTGGAGAAATTATCTCCTACCTAAGGAGTTTGTAGTGTTTATAGATAACTAGGCACTTAGCTACATCAACACACAAGAAAAGATAAGTAATAGGCACTTGAAGTGGATGGAGTATCTTCAAGCATTTACATTCACTATCAAGCATAAGAAGGGACAATTAAACAAGGTGGAAGATGCACTAAGTAGAAGGATGCTAATAGTGCAAGAAGTAAAATTTCAAAGAATTGGGATAGAGAGTTTCAAGGGTCTCTATGGAGAAGATGAAGACTTCTCTGAAGCATATAAGGTATGTTCTGAATTTGAGAATCATTTTCACAGTCAATGTTCAGAGTATACATTATAGAGTGGACTATTGTTCAAGGGAAATAAATTATATGTTCCCAAAGGATCAATGAGAGAAAAACTCATTTAGGAGAAGCACAATGGTAGCTTAAGTGGACATTTTGGTATCAACAAAACATTGGAGTTGGTACGGAGATTTTACTATTGGCCCAAGTTGCCAAGAGATGTCAGAAGGTATGTGGAGAAATGTATGGTTTGTATGAAAGCCAAAGGGGGAGCTAGTAATGCAGGTTTGTATCAACCCTTACCCATTCCCAATAGACCATGGGAGTGCATTAGCATGGATTTTGTGATGGGTCTTCCCACGACCAAGACAGGGTTGGATAGTGTTTATGTGGTGGTAGATAGATTTAGCAAGATGAGTAATTTCATTCCTTGTAAGACCACTCATGATGCTACCTACATTGCTCATCTCTTTTTCAAGGATATTGTGAGAATACATGGGCTACCCCTAAGTAGAGTGTTTGACAGAGATGTTAAGTTCATGAGTCACTTTTGGAAGACTCTATGGAGAAGATTGGGAACTAATTTGTCATTTGGTTTAGCTTACCATCCATAGAAAGATGGTCAAACTGAAGTGATAAATATAGTGTTAGGTAACCTTCTCAGATGCCTAACCAAGGAGTATGGTCAGACTTCTGACTTGATCATTCCATAAGCTGAATATGCATACAATGATAGTGTGAATAGGACAACAGGGAGGAGTCCTTTTGGGATAGTATATGGAATGCATCCAAGGGGTGTATGTGAGCTCAAAGATCTAGGAGATATTGAGCATAGAAGTGGCCATGCAAAGGATTTTACTCAAACAATGAAGGAGATACAAGAATAGGTGAATAAGAAAATCATAGAGGCTAATCATAAACTAAAAGCTAAGGTTGACATATCTAGGAAAGATATAAAATTTGCAGTGAGATTATGTTATGGTCCATTTAAAAATGTCTAGATTGCAGAAAGGAATGACAACAAAGTCACAAATGAAGAGAGTAGGACCATGCAAGGTGATGGATAAGTATGGCTGGAATGCTTACAAGGTGGATCTTCCTGAAGATTTAAGTCTTTCACTAGTGTTTAATGTAGCTGAATTGATCAAGTACAAAGGACCACTGACTGATATGAGTTAGAACAATAAGGAGGTATTGGAGGATGTAGGTACTGAAGTCTTACCTCCTAAGGCCAAGCTTCAAGAAGAAAAGATCTTGGAATCTAGAGTGAAGAATTATACTAGGCACAAGGTGTACATGGAACACCTAATAGAGTGGAAGGAAAAACCAGAGTCTGAGGCTACATGGGTGGAAGAAGCTCATTTCAATAAGTATGGCATTGATTTGTCTCTGATATCTCCCCACATTCCTTAGTGTTTGTGCAAAGGGGGAGAATGGTGCAGGAGAACCCATAGGTTGTCTTGGAAATATATTTATTTTTAGTAATGTGTGTGTGCCTTAGGGAAATTTTTGTTGTGTTTTTTTGAAGGTCATGTTGACTACAAAATAGGTGGGATAAGTTGTGGTCATTTGGAGTCTTAGGACCTTTTAGGAAGTGCAATTAGGGCTAAGAAGTTGTAAAGCCTTATAATTTGCACATGTGTAATGATGATGTCATCATGAGGTCAGTAGGGTCTAGGATAGGTCAGAATCATTTTTCAACCCTTATTTAGGTATTTGGTAAAGTTTAGTGAAGAATTGAAACATGTTTGTATAGTTTGCAAGAAATGTGGAAATGTTGCATTTTGCAACTTTGTAATTTTGCAATGTTGCTCAGACAACATTTGCAAGTTTGGATAACTCATCCAAGAGATTCCCTAAGGGGTTGATAACCACTTCACCACCATATATAAGGGGAAATTTGACCTGGTAGCAAGGTGGGATGCCTACTGTATGGACTGCATTTTTGAAATCAAGAAAGCATATGTGACTGTGTGTGTAGTTTTGTTGTTTTTGCATTGCAGTGATACTTTAATGGATTAGATTTGGAACTGTAACTCATGCATGATGTAGGGTATTTATTTTATTGAATCTATGTGGCATTAGATAGACATTTTGTTTAGTTTGAAGCATTTCTTGTAAATAGTTTGTGTTCTAGACTGTCACTGGTCTGAACCAGGTAGTTTGTAAAGAATGGAGTGCTAGCTCATTCTCCCACCGTAAAAATTGTATGGACCTTTGGGAATAGTGACTAGAATCCATGTGTGTACATATGATAGGAGTTGGGGCCCTTGAAATAAAATGATCTATTTTTGGAGTCTTTCCCTAGGTGAGTCAGAGGTGAACCTGACTAGGAAAGACCACGGTGTAGAGCACTTAATTTGTAGGGGTGATTACTTAGAGATAGATTTAATTTTGGGGAAGGATGATACAAGTATTACCAAGATTTTGTGAAGAGGGATCGACTCTACCAATCCATTTAATTAGTGAAAACTTGCTAAAGTTTCAGAGGGTCCAGGAAGAGCCTAAAAACCCTTAACTTCACTCATTTCTAGTTAGGGCACTGTACGACCAGTTGTGACACCAAGACCCCAAAAATACTTAAGGGGTGGACATATGAACCAGGAATCCCAAGAAAATATTGAGGGTTTCTTTGGAAGGATTTAGGGAAAATCCCTGATTTCTCAGAGAAGGAGACCTAATAGGGCTAGTAGCCTTTTAGGCCTAAATGTGAAGTTTGATGAAAGTGACTTGTAAATAGAATTAGGTGGACTCCTAATACCCCTAGTAGGATGGATTGAAGCCTTTAGAAGCACCTCCACACCTCTATAAAACCATTTCAATAAATTGGAGGTTAGAAGCCTTTAAGGTGGTTTAAGGGCTAATGGCTAGTGTTGCAAGATTGAAACAAGTGTTGACTTGATAGAAGGAAATTTGATGATAGTTGGGTTGGAAAAAAGACCCAGGGGATCCTAAGAAGGTGAAGATCCTATAGGTTGCAAGTGGTGGAGAGAAGGCACCATAGAAGTCTTTCAAGAAAGACTAAGAGAATGAATCAGTGATTGATTCATCCAACCTCCCTATCAATTCTGATTTAAAAAATACAAATTACTGATGTTAAATTGTATACCTGGCGACTTTGAAGCGTTAGGCCTTTGACGCTAGTGCACTGCGAGGATGTCTATGTACCACACACTGTAGTATTCTTTACCAGAGAATAGAAAAATATACTGTCTCCAAGTGTCCCAAAATGCTTATGTCTGTGGCACTTGTTCACCACCTCCACACACCAAGACAAGAAAATTGTTGGGGTTGTATAAAGGTTTTGCTCAGTCAACCTCCCACTTTGGTGTTCGCACCTCCACAAATAGTCAGATATATATAATCAATAAAACCAATAAGGAGACAAGTAATAGAAATATATCCCCGCTTAATGGAGGAGAACCAAACTATTACAAAAAGATGAGCAATACAAAAAAACATCGCTTGAGGGAGGAAATACCTTATTGCACATAAAGACAAAGTGAAGAAAAGCAATATAAATGAACCTCACTTAAGGGAGGAAAGACCCTAATACACAATAGATCAATGAACCAAGTATGATAAAAATAATAGATCAACTTAGTAAATTTAAAATGATATGAGAGAGAGAGAGAGAGAGAGAGAGAGAGAGAGAGAGAGAGAGAGAGAGAGAGAGAGAGAGAGAGAGAGAGAGAGAGAGAGAGAGAGAGAGAGAGATCCTCTTGCTCAAGTGGTGAGAAGAGTATGAGAAATTTGATAGAGCTTCACTTTGGATAATTACAAATGAGAACAAGAAAAATATCCAGATATCTAAGAGTCTAAGAGAGTGAAAAATGAGAAAAAATGAGTCTTTTATGGCTCAAGGTGGGTAGTGATAGCCATTTTGTACATGCCCAAGATAAGGGACATGCATTAGAAGTGGTGTTAGATGCATATATTCTTTTAAATTTTGAATTTTACAAAGACGAGTGCAAACCACATAGACATCTTCCCACTGTACTTCTGCCTGACTACATGCAGTCCAAATTCAGATGGGAGGTCATGGATGTTGTGCTTTAGAGGGTTATAATGTCAAAATATGAATATTTGATCATGTACCTTAGTCATAAATGCACGAGGTTGGATGCATAAGTATCATAAATATAAGGGCACATTTTTGGGATACTACATTTTCCCCCCACTTTAGTGGGTTGATCACTATTAGGGATTGGGTACACTAAAGTTTCTCAAAAGATGAAATCTATTAAATACATGCATTGTATTTATTAACTTGGAAAATTTATCTATATTGAATCACTAAAGTTAGCTACATGGAAATGAATGATTCCATTGGTGGATGATACGAGATGATGATATTTGTGGAACAATCTGCAAAACTAAAAGTTGTTAGTGTAAAAAATAGAAGAAGCTACCTCAACGAGAAGAATGCTTAAGAAATGTTAGTTTTAGTCAAAAAGAAAAATCAGTTGTAGGGGAAATATATGCCCCCCATATTTTGTGCCCCCAACAGGTGGGAAAAAATAGGAAGAAATTTAAATCTAGATAGACCACAAATTTTTTAAAATATTTTTGGGCCCATTCTAGGCCATATAGGTGCAAGGTGAGACCTTGGAAGGGTCATTTTCACTATTCATTGCAAGGATTTTTGTTGAGTTTCCATAAAATCTTAGAAAAAAATGCCTCACAAATGAGACTTCCAAGCGACGAGGATTGAGGAGCTTCATGTCACCGAGGAGCAGGATAGGCTCCAGGATAAGGTAGGCCTCATTTGACCCCCTCTTGTCAATGTTTGCATGTGTTTTTATTCTTTTTAGTTTTCGGCATAGTACATGCACCCAAATTTCATGTGTGCATCTTAGACCCATACATTCATCCTAAGAGGACTTTTGCGCTGGCATCTAGAATCTACGATGGTATCTAGAATCAATGCTGACATTTATAAGTTGTGATGGTATCTAGATTCCACACTAGCATCTAGATTCCGTGCTAGCATCCCGGAGGCTAGTCATGTTAGTATCCTCTAGTCACGCATGTGTCTGGAAGATTTATAAAATTTTTGTTGAATAATTTTGTGATGTTTTACATGGTTGATTAAGCATATATCTGATGCATTAACTATATTTTATGTCCATAGGTATTCCTGAAGGTTCGAGAACATACACCAGGGAAAATTCTATCAATGCTCTGAGACTGTGCATATGAGATCACTATGTTTGAGCAATAGAGACTTTGGTGGGTATGCCTATGGTGGGCCTACCAACTACCTGAGATGGATTTTCATGTGCATATTCTAATGGCACTATGGAGATATGGTATGTAGATACCATGTCCTTTCATCTTCCTACTGGGGAGATGATAGTGAAATTGATAGATGTCCACCATATTCTTTGCCTTCTTAATCATAGAGAGCACGTGCCCATAGATGTTTCCCTCACTATGAAAAAGTTATGAGAAGGTCAACAGTGGGGATGTGGCCTCATTATGGGTAATTTTGGCCATATATACATGTGATGGTTGGAGAAAGGATGTATACAGATACCCTTCTTATGGTAGATCCTCATTACCACAGTGGTACTACAAGTAGCGACAGATGGGTGAGGCTCACACTTTCCAGGGAGTCTCATTCCATGCATCCAATCTATGGAGGAGATAGGATACATCTATGCATGGGGCCATAACATGATGGCTCATTTGTACTATGACCCAAGCCAGTATGTGTACCACGAGTTCCAAAGCATCACGACTTGTACCCTATTAAAATTTTGGATATTTGATCATATCGCCTTTACTCGGTCAGTGGGTTATCCACAACCCATCAAAACCTTGCTTCCTTATGCCCATAAATTTTCTCTATAGTGGGGCAATTAGAGATTTGGAGACTTGACAAACTAGTGGTTGATTATGGACCGCCTAGGTATGGGAGACATTGTTTGGCACCCATACCAAGGCATGAATATCTGGAGATAAATTTCCCTAGCATGTATGAAACATGATTACTTCCTTGTAGGGCATAAAACTACATCATGATGTCAAACTACTAGGGTTATTATATGTGCCAGTTTGGATAGGTGCAAATTCTTCTAGTGGCACCAACCACCTAGATCTGGTCAGTGTGCAATCTTGTACGACCACAAGACCATCCTTATCCCACTCTCAAGGATGCACCAGAGACATCCCTAGGGGATGTTTATGATGATACACCCCCATTGTTGGATATAAATAACATGAGGGTGACAGATGGTTTTGCTCAATGGTGGGCCTAGATAGGGCCTGACCCCATCTTCCTAGTATATGTGGCCACCAAAGATCCTAGACCTCTAAGTGAGGATATATAGGAGGAGATACCACCCTCATAGATAGGTTCATAGGGTTCCCCTCTAAGGAGTCCCTCGAGGAGCCCTTCACATTAGCAAAAGGAGGATTAGGAGGAAGAGAGACCGAGACAAAGGAAGAGGGTGGCATTACTTCCACTGATTGTAGCTACACCAATGCAACCCCCAAAGATGTGGTCACTAGTATAGGGGTATCCAACACCCCTATATCTATGACTAGAAAGGGTGAAGCCACCACTGCCACCACCACCTATTAACTAATTTTTTTATCAGCTCAATCAGATAGAGTTGGAACAACTTGTGCAAATAAAGGTGAAAGATATATATTTATTTCTTTTAAGTGTTCATAATAGGAGTATTATGTCATTAAGTGTCTCCCAGTTTCAACATAAATGTAAGTTCAAGAAAGGAATCACACAATGCTTAAAAGATAAATGTTGTATTTATTCATAAGTGTAAAGGAATATTTCCCACACAAGCTATGGGAATGATTGAAATAACACATTATAAAAGATAAATATGCATGTAAAAAAATGAAAAATAGAAATAGGAGGGAACCCATCGTTGCCTCAAATGACAAATCTCATGGTTGAAGCTGGTATCTTTATCTCCTTAGATCCATAAGTTTCCTTGTTGTCCCAGTTGCTAGAGAAATTTGTTAGAGATGAGAGATCCTCATCAAACTATATATAAAATTAGTACAAGCTTAGTTATCTCACATAAAGTATCAATTTAGAGAGTAAGAACAATAAAAATCTGAATTTCATTGTTTATCTAACGTGTTTATTCACTGTGTAGGTACATGTATCGGGTTCATTATTGAATAATTTAAGTTGATATCATGAACATCACAACATGTGGGGCCAAATGGGCTCCCATGAGGGTTGATCCCAACATGATATCATTCTCATTTGAATATTATTAGTAATCACAAGGTGTATAATTCCTGCATCAAACATGCCATTACAATCCAACCAAGGAGATATAAATAATTTGTAATAGTGAATATTTTTGTTTCACAGTCACAAAAAAGAGTATCTCCTCAGTGGGACTACGATGACATGAATGATGCAATCATCTTGTCATGATTAACAAGGTTCCCATGCATACAAAAGTATAGGTTAAAGATAGAGAGTTGGTCATAATATCTAATGACTATTATCAAATGTGAAATAATGGAAAATATAGTAGCGATATACAATGATGAAAGAATAAGACAACTGTTGGAAAGCTACAATGGAAACAATTGTTGTTTTTTCATTGATGTCAAACCTTAATTGGTGAGACTATTGCTATCTGTTTGAATACCATATCTATTGATTGATGAAGGAGATTTAACAAGAAGACAAAGTGGAATGGTTGAGTTATGGGAAATCACAAGGGTACTTGATCAGTTGGCACATTGGCAAAGTAATGTGTTGTTTATCTTTCAATGATAGTTTACTATGAACAGTTTGTACCGAGAAAGTTTGTGTCAATCGAGCACCAGTGTATGCTGAGCATAATTTCTAGTTTTGACCGAGCATCAGTAAATTGCTGAGGAAACACAGTGTTGGACGAGAAAAAATATTTTGGTAATTGTTGAGATTTGAGATCTCTGGCCGACTTAGTTGATTTTATTGGGATATGTAAAGGTAAGTAAGGATAAGCTCAATTGATCCACACTATTTAAATGCATGGGTAACCGTAATTAATGCATGGATCAAAGATTCAATTAGTAATTGCTTTGGAGAAATAAATTAAATGTAATGATGGAAAGATCCGTTGGATCTGACCTAACCTAAGATCTATGATCTTGATTAAGCAGAAAAAGATTTATTTTACCTAGATGAAGAGGTATATGATAACCTCAAGGGGATATTCATGAAGTATGTAGTGCATGCAAGAGGATTGCATAGTTAATTGACTGATTGGCATGATCTAAGCAGAGAAGGCTGAGCAGAGAAGCAGAGAGTTGCATAAGTGATTGCTTGACGGATTTCCAAGCAAATCTAGAGATTGAAATGAGAATAGAGACCACTCAGTGAACTAGCATTAGAACTGAATTGGATCTCGATTTGCAAAGTAAGATGTATGTATTAGATCACACCTGCTGATTACTTTCTAACCATTGTATCAGTCAAAATCCTTTAACTAGGTTGACCTAACAGTCATTGTATAAATCCTTTTAGCAAGGTTACATTCAGGTGGAATGTTCTAAGTCCTCTAACAAGGCCACTCCTGACAGGGTGATTAAATCCTTTAACCAAGTGACATTTAGCAATGTGTTTTGTAACCTTTAATAGGGTTGGCTCCTAATAGAGCTCACTTCAGAAGAGTGAAAAATTGATAGCATGTTATTGGTGGTTTTTCCCATATTGGGTTTCCACGTTAAATACTGGTGTCAACTTGTGTGAATGTTTATGTTGTGCTTTAGTGTTAAGTTTCTACAAGCTGATTACATCTGAATATTAAACTGCATATGTATGTTGTTGTTTTATGTTATTACTGCCAAGCAGATCTGAGTTCTTCAAATTGGTATAAAGTTTAAATGGGCACATCTAGACCTTAGGATAACTGATTCACCCCCCCTCTCAGTTATTCTGAATTCATTCTAATAGACAACTACATGAAATAAGAGGTATTTATTACTTTCAGAATAATGGATGAAATGTATGAAAACATTTTTCATAGATGGTATCCCAAAGATCTTAAAACATATGTGATAGTAATAGCATCATGGTGCATAGGGGTATCCATAAGAAGTATGATTAAAATACATCATTATTGATAAAAGTTACAAAGAGCATGTATTTCGATTATAAGAACAATGATTTATAATGGAGCAGTAGTAATGTAACATCAACACCATCACAGAGTTATGTAACAAAGAAAAAAAAAGCTACCGATACCAAGGTATGCATATAATAGTTACAATAATATGAACAACATATGTGATTAATGCACAACAATGATAATGCATCATACATGCATTATACAATGAAAGACTACTACAAAAAATAGAGATCACTATGAAGGATCAAAAAGATTGGTAATCATAATGAGGGCATAAAAGGGTTTCATGACAGTGACCATAGAAGAACAATGATTACAATCATTGCATTTAAATATAGGTGAAGATAAAATATGCTACTATGGGGATCAAAACATTGGATGAAGTGATATTGTGGTGGTACAATGATCAAAATGACAGCATGAAACAATGAAAAAATCATTGCCGTAAGGAAAAGACAAACACATTGCATTGAAGGATCATATCAGTGGTTAAGATTTGACAAGAAGTGTACAAAGATGAGATAGTTATGGTAACAAAGCAACAAAGTATCATGAGAATAGTGGTTCATCTCAGAAGGGTAGTAATAATTAAATAACTGTCATGTCAAATGCTAACAAAGAGAATAAAAATGTACAAGTACATATACATTTATTGAAGGAATAGTCACTCTAATGATTAGATACAACATATGTGAGATAAAGGCCTAATTGAACATTGATATTCAATCAAAGAGGGCAATCTATAGATAAATCAATGACATAATAATTAAATGAGATCAAAACATTGGAGAATCCAAAGACTAGAAAGATGAAAGAGAAACCATTTCAAGGAAATAGGGACATAAAGTTGAGACAATCACGAATTGTGAAGGATCATAATAGTATAATAGTGTTGTGCATTTATCACAAAATGCTATTGCTAAATGCATAGTGCACCACCACAATACAGTGAACAAATGCATATGAAAGTAAGACAATGTCATGGAAATATCCAACAACACATATCCTTAAAGTTCTATTATAAGTGTAAAATAAAGTGACCAAGTCTTGATGTATATGAGGGTTTGAACAATAAAACCACAACCCTGCCATACGAGTCAAAACCCTTATTCCAATAGAACATAAAACCATATATACATGATGTTTCAACATAGAAGTTACAACTTACAAAAAAGGTAAAATCCTCATCTATATATGGAATCGTACATGAGAAATAAAGGAAAGGTATGAGCTATTTTAATTAAAAAACCCTTGAGAAAAACATGTGGGAATGATTAGGTTTTACCGAAGATAAAGTGTATAAGTTATAGCCTACAAAAAGTGTGAAATCCTCAAGCTTTAGATATTTCAAACCCACATAATATCAATTATACAACAAAAGTAAGATGAGTATAGAATATACAGGAAATCTCTTGTTTTCTTCCAAAAGACACTTACAAGTAAAGTTTGACAAAATCCCGAGGCATGAAATAAAATTGAAAAGGAAATACTCATTTTCATTATTTTAGTGAGCAAAGATCAGGGGTGCCACAATAAAACTTACACATAATAGAATCTTCATAAATGGAATACAAAATCTCCACAACATCACCTTCCATAAAATCCTTAGTGGCATGGATTAACAGTGGAGAAGTGAAAGCATGCAAAGTGAAATGATATGCTCTGTTAGGATTTTAGGCTAAGTCACTGCCAAGGAGGGAATTTTTCCCTTTATTTTTATTAAAGGTTCCTTTTACTTTTCCCATTAGTGAGTTTCTTATATTTTGTTTTATTTTTACTTTAAGAAACAAAGTGTAAGATATTTGTTAAAGTGTTGTTTTTATAAAACACTTCACAAATATTATTTATATTGCAAAAACAAACACATGTTATGTAAAATGAGTTAGAATGATGTAACTAGTGATCTAAGGAGACTTTCAATGGTTATGTAAGAAATGTGGAGTTTTGAAGACTTAATCAACAGTTACACCTCAATTTGAACCCTACATGGGTTAGTTATGAATTAAGGCCACTTTTGAGGTAGTTAGTTGTGTGTTTCTTCTAGTTCCAAACATTTTTCATGCACTTTCTCTTTGAATTAGACCCAAGGGGATATTTTGAGAATGGAGGGAGAAAACAAAGTGAAACATCAGTTAGAGTTCATCTTCAGAGGAGTTCACCTTGCTGTTCACTTTGGAGTTTGTGCAAGCCTTCCAATAAGTCATTTTGATTGTATTCTTTTTAGGGAATTCTTTTCTTTTTTCCACATCTTGCTTCTACAAATATAAACATTTATTGTATTGCGCTCATGGAGATAGCAACAAAAGTTTTCTTGATTATTCAATAATAGAAGTTTGTTTCCTTCTCTCTTTTTTTGGTTTTGAGTATTGAATGTGAATGGTATGATAATAGTGTTGTGTTATCTTTTATTTTATCAATTCCTTCAATATTTAATGAAAGAAGTAATATGCTATAGTGCAGTTCTATGAATGCATTTTTATTATTTTTGGTCCATTAAAATTGTGAAAACAATATTATTTTCCTATTTCAAGCATTAGAAAGTTAAAAATTGTGCATCGAAAATACCTTCATAGGATTAGTTTAATCAAATATCAATTCAAAATGTAAATATCTATACTATTTAACAACTTTGAATTAAAAAGATCAAGAACATCCTATGGATCTCTAACTAAGAAGACTTAAATCATGCTCTTAACTATAAAATCACTCCTAAAGTGAAAATCCTTAGTGTTGTAATTGGTTTATGATGTTGTTGTTGGAATTAATGTTTTGTCACTAACGTCAACATATGTTTATATTAAGGCAAAACAGTCTGGTTATTACTGTTGCTTAGTTGACTGACAAAAGTGTATGGGTACTGTACGGTTGATTCAGAATGTGTGAAGATGATGATGTGTACATGGATGTGTTGTGATCTAATGTATAAGGTCACATGGATTAATATTTTATATTGAGTAAGTTACAGATGTTATAGTGAAGACTAGGTACTGGACAATGAAAATGAACTATGATAGAGTTTGTCTCTGAGTTTTGAGGATAACTTACGTGCGATATGGATTCATCTTATGTGAGTTTTGGGAATGGAAAAAGACATGTTGAGGAATGTGTGTTATGATTCTTGGGTCACAGGGCTCTTGGTGATGTCACCTATGGTGTGTGTTCTGGAGGAGACCTATTTGGGGCCGATTTCAGAGATGGAGCGTGTATTATAGATTGCGAGTGTGGATTATGGATCTTGGATTATATATGATGAATTGTAATTGATTTTTACTTGTGACAGGTACCATGTGTATATTATAAAGGGGTTAAGTAATTATTTATGCATTGGGAAATTTTGAATTAGAGGACCTAATTTCTTATTGTAAATCTGTATAAAAGAAAGTTGTTTTCTTTTGTGGAAAGTGTGGGAAAAATGAAGTGTGGAAGCTGCAAGCTTGTTTGTGCAAATTTTGATGGACGTAGAGAAGATTACGTGATTAAGAGACTTTATTTTAACTGATCAAACAAAGATAGTTTCTATCAGGCAGTTCATTTGATTGTATATTTCATATATAGTTGTATTTCAGACAGTAAGTACTGAAGGTGGATTTAACCTTCTTTAGGCAGTGTGCCTGGGAAGTGAGCCTACTGTTACTCTTAACTCCTAAAATGGTTTGTCCTTTACCAGGGACTATGTATTGTAATGCATAAATAGGCTCCTAGCAGGGCAGAATCTTTCAGTAGGGAAACTACACTCTTAGTACATTATTTGTGGGTGCTAATTCCCACCAGGGTTTTACCTTTAGCATGGTTTTCTTGACAACAAAATATTGTGTTATGGTTTTTATTTACTATGTTATCATTTGGATTAAAGTTTTGGTTTATAATACATCTCACAACTAATTAACCCCCCTCTCAATTGTGTTGGTGGACTGTTATTCCTAACAATTGGTATCAGAGCTTCTGGTCCTTAGAGAGAAAGCTTAACAACTTGAGGTGATCTTGAAAATGACATACTATAGGAAGGATAGTTTGAAGTTTGATCCTGAAAACTTTGACAGTTGGAAGAACAAGATGAGGACTCATTTGTTATATTTGGGAATTGACTATTGGATTATTACAAAGAAAGATGAGCCGGTCAAGACTGAAGATGAACTGGATAAAGCTACTGATGATGAAAAGAATTTATTTTCTTATAATATAGTTGTAAGACAAGAATTTTTTTAGTTCGCTCTCTGAATGTGAATTCATAGAGGTTAAAGACTTGGATTCTGCACATAAATTTTGGTCAAGATTGGAAGCACTATATGAAGGAGATAAGTCTACAAAGCAAGTGAAGTTGCAAAGCTGGAAGACAAGGATGGAAAATATTAAAATGAAGGATGATGAGAACATTAGAGCATATGTACAAAGAGTTACATAGGTTTTTATTGGAATTAGAAACTCTGGAGGCACATACAATAAGGAAGAAGTGATCGCAAAAATTCTTAGATATTTGACACCTATTTACAAAACTAAAGTGCAAGATATAGAGGAGATAATACCCTTGACAAAGAACTTCAATAGAGATATGTTGATTGAAAAATTAACTACTTTTGAAGCTGCAGAGCTGGGAGATTCATTACCTAAGGTTGAGACAACATTCAAGGTGACTGTGCATAACAATAAAAAGACTATATTAGGGAATGTGTGCACCAGAAGAAGTGACCTACAAGAAGAGCTTGGTGAATATGTTGATGAATCAGAAAAATACAGGAAGAAAGGAAGTTAGAAGAAATTGTGGCCTTGATCGCTAAAAGAGAAAAGAGAGGTAAGGGTAAGTTTGAAGGAAAGTTTCCTCTGAAATATTTTTCATGTAATAAGATAGGTCATTTTGCATCTAGATGTCCTACAAGGATTCCTAAGAATAAATCTAAGTTTTATAGACCTAAGTATTCCAAGGATAAGGAATGTTACTATGGTAGTGAAGGCGTTTCTCATGATGATGCTATTGATTATGATGAGATTGGATTTATTGCTATCAAGGATGATGAACCTATTCATGAAGAGAGAGCCCTAGTGTCACATGTTGAAAATAAATATGAATGAGTCATAGATAGTGGTTATTCACACCATATAACTGGTGATAAAATTAAATTGGTTAATCTAATCAAGTATGATGGTGGTGTTGTGTGATTTTGTGACAACACTCTTAAGCTTATCATTGGAGTTGGATCTATTTATTTGGATAGAAAGAATAATACTGGCTATGTGTTACTTGATGGACTTAAGCATAATTTGATGAGTGTTGGACAGCTAGTGGACAAAGGTTATCAATTAAAATTAATTGTTGAGAAATATTCTATTAGAAGTAAGTAAGGAGAATTGATCGCATCTGGTACTAAGTCAAGAGGTAATGTATTTGAATTGAATACATCTGAGGCTTCTTTTTTTGTTGAGAAGGTTGATGAAAGTTAGTTATGGCATATAATATTTTGTCATGTGGATTTTTTTAATATTGTGAAGGAAAGTATGACTAATTCTATTAGAGACCTACCGAATATTGTGAAACCATCTAACATGATGTGTAGAGAATGTGTAATGGGAACTAGAAGTAGTTTTAAAAGAAAATCTCACTCAGCAAAAGGGGAGTTGGATCTGGTGCACCCATATTTGTGTGGTCCTACAAGAACGAGATCTTACTATGGTGAAAGGTATTTCATAGTTTTTGTTGATGAATTTTCTAGGGTGATGTGGGTTACATATCTGAGAGAGAAATCTGAGGCTTTTGATAAATTCAAGATATTAAAAGAAAAAGTTGAAAATGAATTAGGTTTAAAGATAAAATGTTTAAGATCAAATAGAGGTGGAGAGTTTACTTCAGACTTGTTCAATACCTATTGTGAAGAGCATGGAATATATAGACAAACATATGCTCTTAGGACACCACAACATAATGAGATAGCAGAGCGAAGAAACATAACAATATTAATGCTGCAAGAACTATGTTGCTAGAAGGAAATGTATCACATGTTCATTGGAGAGAAGCTGTTGGTACTGTTGTTTATACTTTGAACATAATTGAGATCAGAGAAGGTACAAGTAAGACTCCTTATGAATTATGGTTTAATCATACTCGTATTGTGAAATATTTTAGAATATTTGGTAGTAAATGCTATATCAAAAGAGATGATGAGATAGGAAAGTTGTATACTAGAAGTGATGAAGGAATCTTCCTTGGTTATTCCACTAAGAGAAAAGCTTATAGATCTTTCAATCTGAGATTCTGGAAGATGATTGAAAGTGCTAATGTGAGAATTGATGGAAATTTCTAGATTAAAGAAAGAATATATGACTGTAACCAGACTACAAAGAACAAGGAGGTTATTGCAGATCGAGAAGAACCTTTTGAGATTGCTCATGAGATCAAGGTATGTCAAGATGACTCAAATGATCATACTAAAATTCCTAAGACTTTGAGGTATGTTAAGAAAAACCATCCTGAAAATCAAATTATTAGCAATGCAAATAAAGGCATGACGACAATATCGAGATTAAGAGATGAAATTTGTTTAATTTTTCAAGTTGAACCAAAAAATACTGATGAGGCATGTAGAGATGAATATTGGACTAAGGCTATGTAGGAATAATTGGAACATATAAAGAAAAATAACACTTGGGAACTGGTTCCTAGACCTAAAGATAAGAATGTTATAGGAACTAAGTGAGTTTTCAGAAACAGAATGAATGAAGAAGGAATGGTTGTAAGAAATAAGGAAAGAATGGTTTGTAAAGGCTACTTGCAACAAGAAGGCATAGAACTTGAAGAAATTTTTTCTCATGTTGCTAGGCTTGAGGATGTAAGACTATTTCTTTCTTATGTTGCACACAAAGACTTCAAAGTATATCAGATGGATGTGAAATCTGCATTTCTGAATGGAGATTTAGAGGAGGAAGTATATATTGAACAACCTGATGGATTTCCTCTTACAAAAGATGAGGAAATGGTTTACAAGTTGAATAAGTCTTTATATGGACTGAAATAAGCACCTAGAACATGATATGCAATATTGGACATGTATCTACTTTGTCTTGGTTTTAGAAAAGGTAATACAGACAACAATTTATACTTAAGAACTAGTGAAGATGGAATTCTAACAGTTGAAGGTTTTGTTGATGATATCATTTTTGGAGGAAATGATGTAATGAGTGAAAATTTCTCTAAGAAAATAAAAAATGAATTTGAGATCTCAATGATTAGTGAGATGAAATTTTTCCTTGGGTTGCAAATTAATCAGAACAAGAATGGTATTTTTATTTCTCAGACCAAGTATCTTAGAGAAATGTTGAAATTTTTTGGAATGGAAGATTGTAAACCTGTTGGAACACCTATGGCTACTGGTCAAAAGCTTACTACTACTGATGAATCTCAGAGTGTTTTTGAGACAAAATACAAATCTATGATTAGAGGCCTACAAAATCTGACTCACACTAGACCATATATTGCTAATGCACTTGGAGTTGTGGCAAGATATCAAGTAGATCCTAAAGAGACACACCTTGCTTCTGTAAAAATAATATTTAGATATCTAAAAAGGACACTGGATTATGGCTTATGGTATAAAACTTATGATGATTTTGTTTTGCATGCTTATGCTGATGTTGATTGGGAAGGAAATATTGATGACAAAAAGAGTATAAGTGGTGGTGCATTCTTTCTTGGGAAAATATTGGTTTCTTGGTTAAGTAAAAAGAAGGATTGTATAGCTCAGTCTACTTCTGAATTAGAGTATGTTGTTGCTGCTATAAATTGCACACAGATTGTTTGGATGAAGCAAATATTGAAGGACATTGGGATAACTTTTGATGAGCTAGTGGTTATTAATTCTGATAACACTAGCACAGTGAATATTTCAAAAAATCCAATTATGCATTTGAAGACTAAACATATTTCCATTAAGTATCATTTCTTGAGAGACACGGTTGTAGAGAAGGAGATTAGATTGGAGTATATCAGCACAAAGAAACAAATAATATATATATTTACAAAACCTTTGCCAAAGGATGCCTTTGAATATCTCTGAGGTATGCTTGGGGTGAGAGCCCCTCCTTGCGAGAACAAAATTGATGTAGGAATGCATCAGTCCAATGGCTTTCAAAGCTATATCATTTTCTGGACTTGATGTATGGATCTACTCCTCAGGGGGAGTGATCACAGGAACATTATAGAACACATTTGGGTGATTTTGCACCTTAGTTGTTGCAGGCATGAAGATTTGAAAAAGATACACCTTATAGAGGAAAGATGGTCAGAAGTAGAGTAATGTCACCCTTTGCCATTTTTGTCAAAGGGGGAGAGATTCAAAGTGAAAATCCCTACTGTTTTAGGGAGAGTTGTGATTGAGAAGATTGTATTGAGAGAGAAATTTTAGGTTGATGGATTTTCCCATATATTTCCATCAATGCCAAAGGGGGAGATTTTTGGAATTGATTTTTGATGTTGTTTTTGGCATTCTTGTTTTGTCACTGATGTCAACATATGTTTCTATTAAGGCATGACATACTAGTTATTACTGTTTCTTAGTTGATTGACAAAAGTGTATGGGTACCGTACGATTGATTTAGAATGTGCAAAGATGATGATGTGTACATGGATGTGTTGTGATCTTATGTCTAAGGTGGTATGGCTTAATATTTTAGATTGAGTAAGTTACAGATGTTTTAGTGAAGGTTGGGTACTGGACAGTGATAGTGAACTATGACAGAGTCTATCTCTGAGTTTTGAGGATAACTTGTGTGTGATATGGACTCATGTTATGAGAACTTGGGGAATGACAAAAGAAATATTGAGGAATGTGTGTTATGATTATTGGGTCGTAGGACTCTTGGTGACATTAGTTCTGGCGTGTGTTCTGGAGGAGATCTCTTTGGGGCCAAATTTAGAGATGGAGTGTGTATTATGGATTGTGAGTGTGGATTACAAATCTTGGATTATATTTGATGACTTGTAATTGATGTTTACTTGTTATAGGTACCATGTGTATCTTAGAAAGGGGTTAAGTAATAATTTGTGCATTAGGAAAGTCTTAATTGGATGACCTAATTGCTTATTGTAAATCTATATAAAAGAAAGTTGTTTTCTTTTGTGGAAAGTGTGAGAACATCGAAGTGTGGAAGCTGTGAGCTTGTTTGTGCAAAGTCTGTTAGATGTAGAGAAAAGGATGTGATTAAGGGACTTCATTGGAACTAATCAAGCAAAGACAGTTGCTATCAGGTAGTTCATTGGATTGTATATTTCATATACACTTATATTTTAGACAGTAAGTTCTGAAGGTGGATTTAACCTTCTTTAGGTAGTGTGCCTGGGCAGTGAGCCTATTGTCACTCTTGAATCCTAACAAGGTCTATCCTTTAACATGGACTATGTATTGTAATGCATTAATAAGATCATAACAGGGCTAAATATTTTAGGAGGGATAATATACTCTCAATACACTATTTGTGGGTACTAAGTCCCATCGGGGTTTTACCTTTAACATGGTTTCATCGAAAACAAAGGATTTTGTTATGGTGTTGCATTTACTATGTTATCATTTGGATTAAAGTTTTGGTTTATAATGTTTAATGTTTAATAATCTATCTCACTACTGATTCAACCCCCTCTCAGTTATGTTGGTGGACTATTATTCCTGACACTTAGAATGAGAATAATGAATTAAGCTAAATGATCTAAATCTACATGCTTAAATGAATGCAAATTTTCCATTACAATGCTAAGATGAATTCAATTATGCTAAAACATAAAGGCAATTTAACTATAGCTTGGATGCAAATCATAATAGATATGACTATAATGGTGACGCTATAATAGAGTGGATCAATTACTCTAATTGTGCATCCTATTTATAGGATTTCCCAAGGGTAGGTGGGAGAGTTTGATGTGAGTTGAGTTAACTCATGGTTAGAGACAAGGTTGAGTTGTGTTTGTTGAGGTGTCTCAAATGAAGGGACAAGATTGGTCTATTTAAATTGAAGGGTTAAGATAGCTATTAGAAACATTAAAAAAATGGAAATGAGCTTAGGAAAGAATCCAAGTGAGTGAGAAAGAGTAAGAGTTTTACCAAATACACAAAGAGTGAGATATTTCTCCAATAGATCAAACACCAAATTCACCAAAAATCTCTAATACCAACACAAGAATATGAGAATTTTGAAAGGGAAAAAAACAAGAAAAAACCCCTTGTATATAATAGGAATGAGGCACAAAGCCTAAAGAATAAGAGAGAATGAGAGAAATATTCTCATTACAATAATGAGAGCAAGTTTGAGAAAGTGAGAAAATAGAGAAGATTATTGAGCAAGTGTGTAGAGGCATCTCTTAAATAGAGATGAGTGGAGGAGTTTGCATGTAAATCCCAATTTCTATGAATGCCACATTCACATTGAGTGTGTGCAAAATGTGAGATTCCTCTTAAGGAGGAATATCTAATTTCCTTATTAAAGGAATTACAAAAATGTGACATGTCATCCTACTTGGATTAGAGGAAAAATACAAACTAGGATACCTTGGTTTATCCTTTAAATACATAGTTCACCAAGGAAAAATCAATTTCTAACACCCCCTTTAATATTTACTGTTGAGATTGATGAACATCAATCTAACCAAGAAACACCTGCATGCAAAGCTGTTACACAGAAGAAGAAAAAAGACAGAAGAGAGAGGGCAACTATGGCGGCCGATATGCCAGAGACATCAAATTCATGTTGAAAGAAAATAATCTATATTATCAACAATAGAATTACAATAAGATGTGAAAAATCTGTAATGAAAAACTAAGAGGTGAATCCTTATAAAGGAATCACGAAACCCTAAAAGGGAAACTAATAGAAATAGAAACTGCCTAAGGTTAGCTGAAGCAAACTAGAGTGAATAGGGAAGTTACTAATTAGATCATAATGATTTAAATTAGTAACCCCGATAGACTATTACTCTAACACCCCCCCTTAAGATAAGCTTAGGGAGAAGCCAAACCTAGGAAACTACTGCAGAAAGCAGGAAAGATGGGTCCCGGCAACTAGGCCTGATCAGGTACCCAAAACATAAAGCAAAAGATGTCCCAGAGAAAGGAACAAGAAGAGAGCAAGAAGCATCTCTGAAGCATATCTAAAAACTCTGTCAGAAGATACTGCTGGAACCCCCACTGAAGTGCATGATTAGGTAGAGAAGACAAGTGTCTGAAGAGCTGATCAATTGAACCAGGAAGCAATAGAACCAACAGGTGAACCCCCCCATAATGCTGAACTGGGAGAGGTGACAGGAACACTGTAATGCGATGCCAGAAAAAACTGCAGAAGAAGAACCAGGAACACCAAGTGCAACAGAGGTACAAACACAGGATAAAGGGCGGTGTCATCGACACATTCTACATGGGCTAATGTCGTGGAAGGTACGCTCACTTGACAAAAGTAGA
>MU228434.1:902595-928920 GCA_018584345.1 Thuja plicata | reverse complement strand
ATGGGTCATTTTTGGAAGACCTTATGGAGAAGATTGGGAACTAATTTGTCCCACAGTTCTGCCTACCATCCTCAAACAGATGGTCAGACAAAAGTTATCAACAGAGTGTTAGGAAACTTGCTTAGATGCTTAACAAAGGAGTATGGACAAGCCTGGGATCAAGTGTTGCCACAGGAAGAATTTTCTTATAATGATAGTGTTAACAAGACTACAGGGAAAAGTCCATTTCAGATTGTATATGGGATACATCCACGTGGAGTTTGTGAACTTAGAGAGTTAAAAGGACAGCAAGTGATAAGTGGACATGCTGATGACTTTGCACAGTCTATGAAGGAGATACATGATCAGGTGAAGAAGAATATGATTGAGTCAAATCAGAGATTAAAAGAGAAGGTGGATGAAGGAAGAAGAGAAGTCCAATTTCAAATTGGAGATCTGGTAATGGTACATCTGAACAAAGCCAGATTACAGAAGGGGATTCCTACTAAGCTGCAAATGAGGAGAATAGGTCCCTGTAAGATATTGGAGAAATATGGGCAGAATGCCTATAAAATTGATTTACCTAACAATTTGGATATGTCACCTATTTTTAATGTGCAGGATCTTATTCCATACAGAGGACCAGTGATACCTGAGATTACTCAAAAGATGGAAGTAGGAAAAGATGTTCAAGATATACGGGTGAAAACTAAGTCAAAGTTGCAGGCAGAGAAAATCCTGGATTCATGAGTCCAGAAGACAACTCGACGATGAGTATACCGAGAATACCTTGTCAAGTGGTTAGGGTTACCAGAAGCAGAAGCAACATGGATGGACGAAGAAGACTGCAGAAAATAAGGAATTAGTTCGGCATTGCTGCCGACTAATTCAAACTAATTTTTCTTCTTAGAGGGGGGAGTATGGTGCAGAGCACCCTAGGGTTTCTCGCTCCAAGCCCTAGTAATTAGCAGAGTGATCAATGGAGCAGATCACAGTTAGCAGTCAGATATCTGCCTAAATAGTAACATCTCTTAACTCCTAGCACGAGGGCGGTTAAACAATAAAAACTGGTTACTTTATGCCTATCGCACAGTCACAGGAGATCAGCGGTTAAGTGGAAATAGGGTGCGATGATGCGATGTTAGTGTATCACGAAGTTGGTAGATGCTCAGTGATTAAGATGAAACAGCTCACGATGAAGCGACAAGGGTTATCGCAAAGTCGTCAGATGCTTAGCGGTTAGCAGGAAATAGTTTGCGATGATGCGACAAGGCTTATCGCACAGTCGGCAGATGATCAGCAGTTAAGTTAATAGGTGTGGCGACAATGCAACGACAATGTATCGCCAAGTCGCAAAGTAATCAGTGGTTAAGTGAATAAGTGCTACGACAATGAGATGACCGTGTGTCGCATGATCGCAAGACAACAGGCGGTTAAGTAAATGAGTGTTGCGGTGATGCGACAACAGTGGGTCGCAAGGTCGCAGGACAACAAGCGGTTAAGTTCATAAGTGTGTGAGAGCGTGACAATAGTCTATCACGTGATCATAGGGAAATCATCAGCTCAATTCAAAGCATTGCGAGTGCACGATAATGATGCATCGCTCAGTCGCAAAGGAATCAACAACGCGGTTAGAAGTGTTGCGAGGATGCGATGAGAGCTCATCACATAGTCGCAAGGGAATCGGTAGCTCGGTCAAAAGTGTTGCGAGAGCGTGACAGTAGTGTGTTGCAAGGTCACAGGGTAAGGCATACATGGTTATTAAGACTCATGACAATGCGATAAAACATTCGGAGTATCGAGCCGAGAAAGAACAACGATGCCGCGACCAGGAGAATAATGAAGCAGGTTGACACGTCAGCAGATGGAAGTTAAAAAGTCATATATGAAAAAAGAAAAGAGAGAATTCCACGGAGGAAAATGTTGTCCACATCGACAACCATGCTGATGATGATTTGATGACAGTTACAGGAGGAAGATGAAGAGCCGAGGCAGTTAGAATCCTCAGGCGGGTAGGTAACCTAGAAACGGTTACAAATCAAGAAGAGGCCGAATATATAAGAAAGGAAGGAAACTCATACCAGAGGTTGGAGAAGTTAGAGTCTGAGTAGACTAGCAAAGAAGATTTCAGTTTGCATTGTAATTTTTAGGCTTTCAATAAAGAATAGTTTCCTGTGTTTTCTGTGTGTGCAGACTTTTGTAGAGTAGGATTTTGAATTCAATCAAGTCTCATGGATTATTTTTGACTCTTATAATCCATCCTATGGAGTGTGACCATCAAGAAGCATCCCTCATGTATTTTTATTCTATTTTTGTGTTTGGGATTGAGAAGAGGCTAGTCAGAATTGTAGACAAGTCCTAGGCGAGCTAAATGGTCCGGCTAGGGAACTTGTAGGAGAGAGAGATAGCAGGAGAAGGTGCATGACTGACTTTATTCAGTCATGGAGAGGAAGATAAGGTAGAGAGTGAAGCATTTCAGTGGGTAGGAAACCTAGGAGAGGGGGAGTATAGAAATCCTTCCAGTTAGGGTCTATGAGTAACCCTAAGAGACTCGAGTGGGAGTCTAGAGGATCCTGAAGTGAATAGGGTCCAAAGTGAGATTCCTAAGAGAGAGTAGGAGTCTAGAAGAGAAAGGTGACCTCCCCATCACTCTTGGATGGTAAGGGAAACCTAGTTGGAACTGGCAGGAAAACAAAAGGCAATCTATTCTATCTTGATCTCACTAGAAATTCATGTTTTATTGCACAAGTAGAAGAGAGATGGTTATGGAATAAAAGATTGTTTCATGTGAATTTTGATAACCTAGTCAATATAAGCAAGAAAAAAGAGTAAGAGGTATTCCTATTCTGAAGAAACCTGAATTGGCAATATGCAAACAATGTCAAATTGGGAAGATGGGAAAAACTAGTTTCAAGAGAAAGAATTACAATACTGAAGAAGTCTTGGAGTTAGTGCATACTAATCCATGTGGACTAATTGGAACAAAAAGTTACACAAGAGAGAATTATTTCATTCTATTTTTTGATGACCATTCCAGAATGATGACTATTATGTTTCTTAAAGAAAAATCAAAATCTTTTCAGAAGTTTAAGTGGTACCTTGCCAGAGTTGAGAAGAAATAGGAAAGAAAATTAAATGCCTAGGATTTGATAGAGGAGGTGAATTCATTTCTAACGAGTTCAATGAATTCTGTAATGAAAGAGGAATCAAGAGACAAGTATCTACCCCAGGTACACCACAACAAAATGGGATAGCAGAAAGAAGAAACAAATCTATTATGGATTGTGCAAGAACCTTGATGATTGAAAAGAATGTTGCAACCAAATACTGGAAGGAAGCTATTAGCACTACAATTCACACCTTGAACATAGTTCAACTAAAGAAAGGTACTGAGAAGACACCTTTTGAATTATGGTATGAATATAAACCTAATGTTCATTATTTCAAAGTATTTGGAAGTAAATGTTACATCTTGAAGGAAGTAAGAAATGGAAAATTTGATGTAAAAGGTGATGAAGGTATATTCCTAGGATACTCCTATAAAAGAAAAGAATATAAATGTTTGAATATTTCTACTCATAAAGTCATAGAAAGTGTACATGTAAAGATTGATGAGTTTGCAGAGAGAAGTGAAGAACAGAGTAGTAAAGAGCCTGAGGAATACATAAACTTTGTGTATTATGAACCTGATACTATACCTAAGACACATGCAATGGAAATTGGATATCAACCATGTCAACCAATGAATTCATCAGCACAAACCTTGTTGCAACCCAAGATGCTAACTGTTGAAACTGAGTCACAGATAGAGGGAACTGAGTCATAGACAGGGGCACCCGAGTCTCAGATAGTGGAACCCGAGTATCAGTCAGAAGAGAAGAAAAAAATGTTTGAGCATGGTGAACCAAGTGGAGCAAGCCCATAATCAAAGAGGAAGGAACCTATACTTTCCAAATATTTCAGAAGGCATCATGCACTTGAGCAACTAATTGGAGATCAGACATAAGGTATAATGACAAGAAAAAAACTTAAAGGTACATGTTTTCTTAGTGAAATTGAACCAGGATCCATTAAATATGCATTGAATGATGAAATTTGGATAGAAGCCATGAATGAAGAGATTGAATAGATAGAAAAGAACAAAACCTGGACTCTTGTACCTAGACCAAAAGACAAGAATGTGATTGGTACTAAGTAGGTGTTCAGAAATAAGATGAATGAAAAAGGTGAAGTTTCTAGAAACAAGCAAGATTAGTGTGTAAAGGATATGCTCAAGAAGAGGGGATTGATTATGGATAAAATTTTGCTCCTGTTGCAAGACTTGAAGGAGTCAGAACTCTTCTAACATACACAACACATAAAGGATTCAAGGTATGCCAAATGGATGTAAAATCTGCATTCCTGAATGGAATTCTAGAAGAGGAAGTCTATATTGAGCAACCTGAAGGATTTGTTGATCCTAACAAAATGAATATAGTTTTCAAATTTCACAAAGCCTTGTATGGACTAAAGTAAGCTCCTAGAGCATGGTATGAAAGATTGCATGACTACCTAGTAAGTATTGGATTTCAGAGAACTAATGACAATAGTAGCTTGTACATCAAAGAAGGACCTCAGAACAAGATACTATTAGCAGAGATGTTTATTGATGATATACTATTCACTGGATATGATGATTTATGCAAAGCATTCTCTGAAGTTATGAGTAAGGAATTTGAGATGTCTATGTTTGGAGAAATCAAATTATTTGTTGGTTTACATGTTCATCAGATGAAGGATGGTATCTAGATTAATTAGTCTAAATAAATCAAAGAGTACTGAAGAAATTTGGAATGGAAGATTCCAGATCAGTTGGGACACCTATGTCTACTAGACATAAGCTGTCTAAGGATGATGACTCAAAGGAGGTAAATCAGACTACTACAGATCCATGATTGGTAAACTTCAATATGTTGTTCACACTAGACCTGATATTGCATTAGTAGTTGGTATTGTTGCAAGGTTTTTAGCTAATCCTAGAGATAATCATTTGATGGCTGTCAAAAGGATTATGAGATATCTTAAGGGTACTGAAGATTATGGACTATGGTATAAGAAGGGAGGAAACTTTGATTTGAAGAATTTTACTAATGTTGATTGGGTAGTAAGTGTTGATGACAGAAAGAGCACCAGTGGTGGAACATTATTCCTTGGAAAGAGGTTAGTCTCTTGGCACAACAAGAAACAAAATTGCATTTCTCAGTCTACAACAGAGGTAGAGTATGTTGCTACAACAGTAAATTGTTCAATTATCATATGGTTCAAACAACTATTTCCAGGTATGAAGGAGGAAATCAAAGAACTAGTCATTATCTAATGTGAAAACACTAGTGCAATTAACATTTCAAAGAACCCTGTGATGCATACTAAGACTAAGTATATTGCAATAAAGTATCATTTCTTGAGGGAATTGGTTCAGGACAGGGAAGTAAGGTTGGAATATGTGAATGCTAAAGAATAAATTGCAGACATATTCACAAAACCTTTACCTAAGTATGCATTCTTGTATCTTAGAGGAAAGCTAGGGGTGATTCCCCTAATTGAGGCTCACTAATGGAAAAATTAGTGATGCATCAACCGAGCTACATAAAGGATTTAACATGTTGATGCAAATTGTTAGAGCTTATTGCATATGAATCAGTACATCAGGTACACTACAATTTTATTGGATAGAGTCTTTGGAATTTGGATGTCAAAGAGGGAGATATTATTGATGTCATGCCAAAGAAATTGTTAAGGAAAAGATTATTGATGACATAGAGAGAAATTTTATTAGAAACAAAGATTGATTTAAGAGGGAGAAATCGATATCTCAGTAATTGTGAAGACAAAGGGAGTTTTTTGGATGAGAATCAAAATGAAGCTAAGGACATTAATAAAATTTTATCCTTGTTTTTGTTGCTCTAAAATTCTTTGTATTATGACATGTTGTGTTTCCATCAATGCCAAAGAGGGAGATTGTTGAAGATAATTATTCAATTGTGTATTGTCATTGATGTATACACAAATGTAGTGATGTTACACAAATGTCTATACCTAAACCGAGCATAGTCACTATATGCCAAGGTCTCCTGGTCATCGAAGAAGACTAAATTGATTTTTAGTTCTAACCGAGTTCACTCAGGCAATACAGTAACGGTCAGGCATTGAAAGATTACAGTGTTAACCGAGTTATACACTTAGTGTTAGCCGACTAACAATAGTTTACACTTTATGTTTAATTGGTTATATACAGTCGAAAGACTTAATTTTTATTATTTATTTGGAAGGTTATTCAAGCAGACTTGACAAGGCCTATCATATATATACAAGGTCAAGTTTGGATTGAATATGTGTGAAGACATATATGGTAGAGTTTTGATATGAAGAGTGAAGGAAAAATTAGATGAGATTATGATTAAGGACAGAACATCCAGACCAAGATGCAATAGAATATTTGATCAGCGAGGATCCATTTTAAAGCCAGAGTAGAGATCTGAATCAAAAAAGATAATTTCTTTGTTAAATAGGTCAATCCATTGTTACTCTCTAACAATTGTAGCAGTGCTCCAAATATCTTACAGAGTAGACTTAACAGTCTTTCATAAATCCTCTTACAAGGTGACATTTCTACATTGAAGTGTTTGAAGACTTCTAACAAGGCCAATCCTTATAGGGTGATTAAATCCTCTAACAGGGTCACACCTAACAGTGTGTTTTGTAACCTTTAACATGATTGGCTCCTAACATGACTCACTTCAGAAGAGTGAAAAATAGTAACTAGTTGCAATTGGTGGTTTTCCCAAATTGGGTTTCCATGTTAAATATTGGTGTCATCTGTGTACATGTTATTTGCTTTATGCTTTATGGTTCTACACTTAATCACTAAAGCATAATCACAGTTAAATATATTAAGATTTCTTTGTTAACCGAGTAACAACAGAACTGAGTAACAGTGATAAGTTTGATTAAGACATCTAAGGGACTTGGATTTGTTTTTGTGGTAACTGATTCACCCCTCCCCTCTTAGCTAATCAACCCATTTCCAACAACATGTTCATAAGATTTAAGAGTACCAAATTGCAATAATTTAGCTTCCTCTTGACGTAATAAATTTTGAAAAATAGCATAAGTTAAATGAGGAGCTAAACTAGGAATAGCAAGTTGAGAATGAATGTTAGTAATAAACTGCTGAAATTATTTAGGAAGACATTTATTTAGAATGATAGTAATTAATATAATATATGTTAAAGTAATGTTAACACCACTTGATTGAGTTTTAATAGCATCAAAATTGAGTAAGAATTCATCTATGGTTTTTAAATCAGTATACCTCAAGTCCTCCAAGTTGTCTTGGAGTTGAACCTTTCGGGATTTGAAGGAGCTGTCACACGTCTGTTGCAAAATGTACCATGCTTGATGGGCTTTGGTGCAATGTCCAATCAAGACGTAGAGATCAGGAACAATTGAGAGACCAATTAATCCAAGGGCTTCTTTGTTTTTAGTTTTCCAAGCATCTTTTTCAGTTTGAGAAGCAGAGGCGACTGGTTCAATAGAGGCATCTGTAGCAACTTCAAGAAAATGTTTAAAATGGAATAGAAAAGAAACATGCGTCTTCCATTAATGATAATTAGAACTGTTTAATTTAATTTATGTAATTAGGGTAGACATAATTAATAAATAAAAGATAAGATTAGCTAAAATGAAGTGAAATACAATGAATATATAATGAGAAAGATCTTGGAAAAATAAATTTAACTTAATGTAACTCACAATTTGAATGGTTAAATAATGATAAGATTTTTTTTAAATTTTTTTAGATTAAATGAAGGAACAAATTTTAATTTTTAACTAATTAATGAAATAGCAATTGAAATATGATAGAATTGATACAATGAATATAGGAATGAAGTGATATGAAAAAATATTAAGCAAAACAAAAGTATTAATGTTTAAATTTTTTGATTAAATATTTTTTAAGAGGATTAAACTAATAATATAGAAATGAATAATATAAAAATAAAAGGAGGATTATAGTATGAAAACTAAATAAAACCAATGTATGATAGTTTAACAAGGGTTTGATTAAACAAATATAAATAATCAAAATGATATAACCATAACTTTTAATCAAGAAATGCTTCTAAACTTTATTGGTGCAAATGACAATGATTGAAAATTAAACTAAATAAACTAGATAAAGATTAAATTAAACTTATGGAAAATATTTTAAAGAAACTCATGAGATAAAGTATTAAGATATCCAAATTAGTTGAACAAATGGATCAAATGGGTCAAAGATGGAATAAATTAAAACAAATACACCAAAGATATCATTTGCAATCTCAGAGAATATTTAAAAGGTCTGACAATACACTAATAGAGGAAACTAAATTCCTAGTTGCAGCCTGCAAAAAAAACGTTAAAGAGAATATATGCTGATTTAAAATGATTGAAACTACAATATGATAAACTAAAAATTCCTAATTAAATGCACAATATTCTCCTTGCGAGAATAAGAGTAAAAAGAAGAAACCTGTCAAGTGTGAGAAGAAGCAGTGCCAATGAAATATTGTTCAAGTATAACTATATGTTATTATTCCAAGTGAATTATTTGTTTAAAAAAGTCACTACAAGTAAAGAGATGAGTGTCGGATTTCTACTTAGACTGCCTTGAATGGATCTGACTTAGTTTGCAAAAAAACTGATCTGACAAGGCCAGATCCTTGAATCATAATTGCTAAGAAGAATAAGTAACATTTAAAAAAAAACTAAAACAAAGCATTACTATACTAAATGCAGTAAACTAAACTAAAGAAATGATATAAGAGTTAGAGAACATATTATAAGTTCAACGCCAAAGAGGGGATCTGCGTAGAGTTAGGAAGAGAGCAGATTAAAGATTTAACAACTATAACATATTAACTTTCAAAATGTGTTATTATCACCATATAAAATGTTTTATTATTCTTTCAAAACATTTTAAATTAAGAGATGTTGCGCAATGATAAAGAAACTATGCTGCTAGATGTATAAGTTTTTAAAATGACCAAGTCAAAATTCAATGATCTTAACTTAACGATGTAAGAAAGAAACGTTTAAAAAAAATGTTTTGATAGTAGAAAAAAATGCAAGAAAGGGCAGAGGAGTCTGCTGAATGCTGAATGCGTTGTCTACTGAAGAGTCTTCTGAATGCTAAAGTTCCAATAGAATACAAAAAATGTTTTGCTGTATAAGTTTGGAGTTAAGAGTACCAGATCGAATCTCAACCCAAAAAAAAGTTTTTGTATGATTTGTATATAAATCTTTGCAGACTTAGAATGCTAGGTAGTAAGGAACATATTTGCTGAATGTTTTGAACATATGGGAGGGGCAGCCAAGAGACAAAGGTTGCACAAGAAGGGTGATAAACAATGAATGAAGACAGAGGGGTGTTGGCTGGTCAAGAGATATAAAATGATATAAATGAGTGGGCAAGATAAAACAACAATATTAAACAACAATTTTGAGCAGCAACTTTAGAATTTAAATAATTAAATTAAATATTTAAACAACAATATAGTAACGAATATATGAACAAAAAGTAAACCACCTACAGAGAAAATATCATAGATAATGTAATAAAAAAAACTGCAAAAAGCATTAGCAGAGATGGTGTGAATGAATAGAAATTAAAGATTAAAATAAATTGAAACCTGGAAGAATATGAAATCTTTAAAGAACAGATAAAATGAAGATAAATTAGATACAAAAAAATAGATGAATATGAGATCTTAAGTTAATCTCGCAATAAAAATGTGAGATATACAGATTTCAGAAAAGATTTAAAGGAAGCTACAAGAAATGTTATTGATGCAGGAGCATCTTGGGTCATTGACAATCCTACACAACCAAAAAGATGTTTTCTTTAGTTCTTTAGTTTTTTCTTTGTCGCTCGCGTTCTACTGCTCGGGCATGCTTGTATCTGTCACTCAGGTTCTGTTGCTCGGGCATGTTTGTCTTCTGTTGCTCAGTCATGCTTTACCCATGGGTTTTGGTGATGTCCTTACCAATGGGTTTTCTGTTGCTCGGGTATGCTTTACCGACGGTTGCTAATTTTTGGTGTTCATCTGCCCGAGATGCTTATTTTGGGAGTTGGATTTTTGGCCAAATTCTTCATTTAATTTTTGTTGCTGAGTTTATTTGTGATCTCTCATTGGGATCTGTGTGGACCTAAATCTGGATCTCTCTTATGGATTTGAGCGCCGACTTCCTTGTTGGGCTCTTGTATATATTTGGTTGTATGTTCTTAGTTTAGGTATCATTTCTTAGAGAAAGAAGGAAAATGTTTAGATATTGAGATCGAAGGTCTGTGATCTCTATTGTATAAAGATCTTATTGTAATTCATTGAATATATGGCCAAAATTGGGAATGCCTTACAACCCAGTATGTAATAATTTTGATCAAGTTAATATAAAGGATCTCTGTGTTTTCTTCTCTCACTGTGTTGTTTGGCTTCCACATTGTGTCTTCAAGCTGGTTTGGTAGTTGGGTGAGCCTCAGGCCCCATCTCCTTGCGTCAGGTGGTATCATAGCATGGTGAGATCTAAGTTTCTTCTTGAAACCCTAACCCTAGTTGGTATTATTGTGGGGTAGCAGATTGTGATCAGACCTAGAATTGCAGAGGGATTAAATATGGGTCCTAGGAGAGGAAATGCAGTTCCAGGTCTAGCTGATATGCCGCTGTTGAGACAGCCCAACACAGAGGAAGACATCTTGATGATGTTAGTGATGATGACAATGAAGAGGTTCAAGGTGAAGTTGCACCTGCACCTGTGATGAATCCGGAAGAAGAGCGATTCCTGAGAGCTTTGACAAGTTTGAAATCCACACCTCAGTTTAATCCTCCTGAGTATAGTGGAAAATTAGATTCTGATGAATTGATTGAATCGATAATAGAAATGGAAAAGTATTTTGAATATAAAAATGTGGCAGAGGATAAGAAGGTGAAGATTGCAAGCACAAAACTGAAAGGACATGCATCCCTATGGTGGGAACATCTGCAATTGGATCAAAAGAAGAAGGGTAAAGACAAAATCAAGGTATGGGACAAGATGGTAAACAAATTGAAAGGAAAGTTGCTACCTCGTGATTATCAGATTAACCTAATCTAGAGAATGCAAAGCTTGAAGTAGAAAGACAAATAGGTAAAAGACTATACTGAAGAATTCTACAGATTGGACATCAGATCTGGACATGTTGAGGATGAAGTGGAAATAGTTGCAAGATACTTGAATGGCTTGAGAATTTCCATACAAGATGAAATCAGTCTATTCAAGATGGAAATCATTGAGGAGGCATACCAATTTTCCCTAAAAGCTAAGGAAAAGTTGAACAAAAGATATTAACAAAGACAAAGAGGTAGATGAGGTAGATTCCCTAGAGGAAGAGGTAGATATCATGGTGAGAACAGTAGATCTGAACAAGACAAGTCAATTTTAGACACATCTCAAGACAAAGGAATAAATTAAAACATATAGACCAAAGATATCATTTGCAATCTCAGAGAATATTTAAAAGGTTTGACAATACACTAATAGAGGAAACTGAATTCCTAGTTGCAGTCTGCAAAATTTTTTTAAAGAGAATATATGCTTATTTATAATGATTGAAAATACAAAATGATAAACTAAAAATTCCTCCTGCAGGAATAATTAAATGCACAATATTCTCCTTGCGAGAATAAGAGTAAAAAGAAGAAACCTGTCAAGTGTGAGAAGAAGCAGTGCCAATGAAATATTGTTCAAGTATAACTATATGTTATTATTCCAAGTGAATTATTTGTTTAAAAAAGTCACTACAAGTAAAGAGATGAGTGTCGGATTTCTACTTAGACTGCCTTGAATGGATCTGACTTAGTTTGCAAAAAAACTGATCTGACAAGGCCAGATCCTTGAATCATAATTGCTAAGAAGAATAAGTAACATTTAAAAAAAAACTAAAACAAAGCATTACTATACTAAATGCAGTAAACTAAACTAAAGAAATGATATAAGAGTTAGAGAACATATTATAAGTTCAACGCCAAAGAGGGGATCTGCGTAGAGTTAGGAAGAGAGCAGATTAAAGATTTAACAACTATAACATATTAACTTTCAAAATGTGTTATTATCACCATATAAAATGTTTTATTATTCTTTCAAAACATTTTAAATTAAGAGATGTTGCGCAATGATAAAGAAACTATGCTGCTAGATGTATAAGTTTTTAAAATGACCAAGTCAAAATTCAATGATCTTAACTTAACGATGTAAGAAAGAAACGTTTAAAAAAAATGTTTTGATAGTAGAAAAAAATGCAAGAAAGGGCAGAGGAGTCTGCTGAATGCTGAATGCGTTGTCTACTGAAGAGTCTTCTGAATGCTAAAGTTCCAATAGAATACAAAAAATGTTTTGCTGTATAAGTTTGGAGTTAAGAGTACCAGATCGAATCTCAACCCAAAAAAAAGTTTTTGTATGATTTGTATATAAATCTTTGCAGACTTAGAATGCTAGGTAGTAAGGAACATATTTGCTGAATGTTTTGAACATATGGGAGGGGCAGCCAAGAGACAAAGGTTGCACAAGAAGGGTGATAAACAATGAATGAAGACAGAGGGGTGTTGGCTGGTCAAGAGATATAAAATGATATAAATGAGTGGGCAAGATAAAACAACAATATTAAACAACAATTTTGAGCAGCAACTTTAGAATTTAAATAATTAAATTAAATATTTAAACAACAATATAGTAACGAATATATGAACAAAAAGTAAACCACCTACAGAGAAAATATCATAGATAATGTAATAAAAAAAACTGCAAAAAGCATTAGCAGAGATGGTGTGAATGAATAGAAATTAAAGATTAAAATAAATTGAAACCTGGAAGAATATGAAATCTTTAAAGAACAGATAAAATGAAGATAAATTAGATACAAAAAAATAGATGAATATGAGATCTTAAGTTAATCTCGCAATAAAAATGTGAGATATACAAATTTTAGAAAAGCTTTAAAGGAAGCTACAAGAAATGTTATTGATGCAGGAGCATCTTGGGTCATTGACAATCCTGCACAACCAAAAAGATGTTTTCTTTATGCTCGGGCATGATTGTATCTATCACCTGGGTTCTGTTGCTTGGGCATGTTTGTATTCTGTTGCTTAGTCATGCTTTACCCACGTGTTTCAGTGATGTCCTTACCGACGGGTTTTCTGTTGCTCGGGTATGCTTTACCGACGGTTGCTGATTTTTGGTGTTCGTTTGCCCGAGATGCTTATTTTGGGAGTTGGATCTTTGGCCAAATTCTTCATTTAATTTTTTTTGCTGAGTTTATTTGTGATCTCTCATTGGGATCTGTGTGGACCTAAATCTAGGTCTCTCTTATGGATTTGAGCGCTGACTTCCTTGTTGGGCTCTTGTATATATTTGGTTGTATGTTCTTAGTTTAGGTATCATTTCTTAGAGAAAGAAGACAAATGTTTAGATATTGAGATCGAAGGTTTGTGATCTCTGTTGTATAAAGATCTTATTGTAATTCATTGAATATATGGTCGAAACTGGGAATGCCTTACAACTTGGTATGTAATAATTTTGATCAAGTTAATATAAAGGATCTCTGTGTTTTCTTCTCTCACTATGTTGTTTGGATTCCACATTGTGTCTTCAAGCTGGTTTGGTAGTTGGGTGAGCCTCAGGCCCCATCTCCTTGCGTCAGGTGGTATCAGAACATGGTGAGATCTAAGTTTCTTGTTGAAACCCTAACCCTAGTTGGTATTATTGTGGGGTAGTAGATTTTGATCAGACCTACAATTGCAGAGGGATTAAAGATGGGTCCTGGGAGAGGAAATGCAGTTTCAGGTCTAGCTGATATGCGGCTAATAGATTGGAAGCTGTTGAGACAGCCCAACACAAAGGAAGACATCTTGATGATGTTAGTGATGATGAAAATGAAGAGGTTCAAGGTGAAGCTGCACTTGCACCTGTGATGAATCAGGAAGAAGAGCGATTCCTGAGAGCTTTGACAAGTTTGAAATCCACACCTCAGTTTAATCCTCCTGAGTATAGTGGAAAATTATATTTTGATGAATTGATTGACTCGATAATAGAAATGGAAAAGTATTTTGAATATAAAAATGTGGTAGAGGATAAGAAGGTGAAGATTGCAAGCACAAAACTGAAAGGACATGCATCCCTATGGTGGGAACATCTACAATTGGATCAAAAGAAGAAGGGTAAAGACAAAATCAAGGTATGGGATAAAATGGTAAAAAAATTGAAAGGAAAGTTGCTACCTTGTGATTATCAAATTAACCTAATCCAGAGAATGCAAAGCCTGATGTAGAAAGACAAATAGGTAAAAGACTATACTGAAGAATTCTACAGATTGGACATCAGATCTAGACATGTTGAGGATGAAGTGGAAAGAGTTGCAATATACCTGAATGGCTTGACAAGTTCCATACAAGATGAAATCAATCTAGTCAAGATGGAAATCATTGAGGCATACTAATTTTCCCTAAAATCTGAGGAAAAGTTGAACAAAAGATATTAACAAAGACAAAGAGGTAGATGAGGCAGATTCCCTAGAGGAAGAGGTAGATATCATGGTGAGAACAGTAGATCTGAACCAGACAAGTCAATTTTAGACACATCTCAAGAAAAAGGAAAGAATTAATGGAAAGGTGGAAATTCATACCGAGGAAGAGGTAATTACTCCAGAGGTGGTTATAGCAAAAAAAAGATTCCAAGTTACTTGTTACAATTATGGTGAATAGGGACATAAATATTTTGAATGTACACATGCAAGAAAGAAAGGCATTAGTAGTAGAAATGCATTGGTGCAAGAGGAGTCACCAAATGAAGCTGAGAAGGAAGGAAATTTCATGATCCGAAGGATACTATGGAGTGAGAAGGAAAAGAAAGATCTGATCAGGAAAAGTTTGTTCAAGACCAGATGTAGAGTTGCAGACAAAGTTTGGAAAGTAATTGTTGACAGTGGAAGCTCAAAGAATCTAGCATCTGAGGAAATGGTTGCAATTTGTAGTTGGAGAGGATGAAACATCCAAAGCCCTATCAGATCTCATGGATCAAGGATGATCATACATTAATGGTGAGTGAACAATGTTTTGTGAATCTGAAAATTGGGAAGTATTATGATAAGGTGTTGTGTGATATTATTCCCATGAATTGTTGTCATATTTTGTTGGGTAGACCTTGGAAATATGATAGACATGCTATACATGATGGAAGATTGAATAGATATTCTATTTGGGTTGATGGTAAGAAGCAAGTTTTTTTTACCTTTGGTTGAAGAATCTGTTGGTGAAGTATGTACATTTGTGAAAGTTTGTCTGATGGAAGGTAGACAGTTTGTTAAATATTTGAGAAGAAACAATATCTTTTATGCTTTGATTCCTAACAAACCGAGTAAGAATATAGAAGATGACATTCCTACAGAAGTTGGAAAGTTTCTCAATGAGTAAAAGTAGATAATTTCAAATAATGTACCTGATGGTTTGCCACCAATGAGAAATATCAATCATTGTATGGATTTGATTCCTGGAGCTAGTTTACCAAAAAAATCACCACATAGGTTAACACTTATCGAGAATGAAGAGCTTAAGTGACAAGTTCATGAATTGTTGAACAAAGGCTTGATCCGAGAAAGTTTGAGTCCATGTGCAGTACCTACTATATTGTCACCCAAGAAGAATGGAGAATGAAGAATGTGCGCTGATTCCAGAGCAATCAATAAGATCACAGTGAAGTATAGGTTTCCTATATTGAGAATGGATGACATAATGGATTGTTTGAGTGGAGAAAGATATTTTACCAAAATTGATTTGAAAAGTGGATATCATTAGATCATAATCAGAGAGGGAGATGAATGGAAGACTCCATTCAAGACAAAGGAAGGTTTGTATGAGTGGTTGGTTATGCCTTTTGGTTTAACTAATGCACCGAGTACATTTATGAGACTAATGAATGATTTTTAGAAGAAATTCTTGAATAAATGTGTGATTGTATACTTGGATGATATTCTGATATTCAGTAAGACTAGAGAAGAGCATTTGATGCATATAAGGAAAGTGTTGCAGAGATTGAAAAAAGAAAAGTTGCTGATAAATCTAAAGAAGTGTTCCTTCATGAAACAAGAACATGTGTATTTGGGATTTGTGATTTCAGTTGATGGTTTGAAGATGGATCCAGAGAAGGTTGAAGCCATATCAAGTTGGCCTACACTTGAAAATGTCACTGAGGTAAGATCATTTCATGGATTGGCAATTTTTTATAGGAATTTTATCAGAAATTTTAGTTCTATTTGTAATGCTATGACTGAGACAATGAGAGGAGACAAAAGAGAATTCAAATGGACACATGGAGCTGATAAGAGTTTTGAAGATTTGAAGTTGAAGGTTGCTGAATTACCTGTGTTAGCTTTACCTGACTTCAATAAGGTATTTCAAGTTGAATGTGATGCAAGTGGAAGTGCAATTAGAGCTGTGTTGACTCAAGAAGGTAAACTTGTTGCTTTCTTTAGTGAAAAGTTGAATGATACAAAAAGGAAAAATTCTATCTATGATCAAGAGTTCTATGCTATTGTGCAAGCTATGAAGAAATGGAGACATTATTTGATGCCAAATGAATTTGTGTTGTATACTGATCATAAGGATTTACAGTATTTGGGTAGTTAGAATAAGCTGAATCAGAGACATATGAAATAGGTAGAGTATTTGCAGAGATTTACATTTGTGATTAAGCATAAGAGTGGAGTTTTTAATAGAGTTGCTGATGCATTGAATAGAAGAAGATCTTTGTTGACTGAAATGAGAATTGAAGTTCTTGGTTTAGATGACATGAAGAATTTATATGAAAGTGATCCTGAATTTTCAGAGTAGTGGAGAGTGTGCAGAGAACCTAATTCAAACCAATCAAGTAAGTATGAAGACTATTTCATTCAGGTAGATATGTTGTTCAAAGGTATTCAGTTGTGTATACTGAGAGGTTCAATGAGAACTAATTTGATTAAGGAGAACCATAGTAGTGGATTGGTTGGACACTTTGGTAATGATAAAACATTGAGTTTGCTGAAGGAGAGGTATTTTTGGCCTCAGTTGTATAAGGATGTTAAGAATTTTGTAAGAAGTTGTGGAGTTTGTCAAGTTGCAAAAGGAGTGAGTCAGAATACTGGTTTGTATACACCAATTACTGTTCCTGAGAAACCTTGGAGTGATATCAACATGGATTTTGTTCTTGGATTACCTAGGACATCGAGAGGTAATGATTCTATATTTGTTGTTGTGGATAGATTTTTTAAGATGACACATTTCATACCATGTAAGAAAAAATCAGATGCAGTACACATAGAAGATCTTTTCTTTAAGGAAATTGTCAGATTGCATGGATTACCAAGGAGTATCATCTCTGACCGAGACAATAAGTTTGTTAGCTATTTTTGGAGAACACTTTGGAAGAAGTTGGATACTGAGTTGAAGTTTAGTTCTACATTTCATCCACAAACTAATGGACAAATAGAGGTTGTAAACTGAAGTTTGGGTAATTTGTTGAGATGCTTAGTTGGAGACACACCAGGCACTTGGGATTTGATGTTGGCACAAGAAGAATTTGCATACAATAGTTCAGTGAATAGAAGTACTGGAAAGAAACCATTTGAGATTGTTCATGGCACACAACCTAGAGGTATATCAGATTTGAGAGATATTGTTGGAGAAGAGAAAAGAAGTGCTGAACTAGAAGAATTTGCATAATTTATGAAAATATTGCATGAAGATGTGAAATAGAAGCTAGAAAAAAGTAATCATAAATACAAAGACAATGCAGATAGATCAAGAAGACATAAAACATTTGAAGTTGGTGATTCATTTATGGTTCATTTGAAGAAAGGAAGATTTCCTATGGGAACATATGGTAAACTGAAGATGAAGAAATTTGGTCCTTGCAAAATACTGAGAAGATTTGACAGTGGAAATTCTTATGAAGTTGAATTACCTGATGACATGGATATATCACCTATATTCAATATTTCATACTTGTATGAATATCATGAACCTGATGAAGAAATGACAATACCAAGTGATTATCCTAAGAAGCAGATAGAGGAAGTTAAAAAGAATCTGAAACAGAGAATTGGTAGAAGTACAAGAGGAAAGGAATACATGGAGTATCTGGTAAAGTGGAAGAATAGTCTGATTGAGGACTCATCTTGGATTTATCAATCTGAGGACTCATCTTGGACCTGACACATGATTCAGAGAATCATTTCTCATAACCCTAGGTGTATGATGTAGGAGCATCTTGGGTCATTGGTGACCCTGTACAACTAAAAAGATGTTTTCTTTAGTTATTTAGTTTGTTCTTTGTCGCTCAGGTTTTGCTGGTCGGGCATGCTTGTCTCTGTCGCTTGGGTTCTGTTGCTCAAGCATGTTTGTCTTCTGTTGCTTGGTCATGCTTTACCAATGGGTTTTGGTGATGTCCTTACTAATGAGTTTTCTATTGCTCGTGTATGCTTTATAGACGGTTGCTGATTTTCGGTGTTTGTTTGCATGAGATGCTTATTTTGGGAGTTGGATCTTTGGCCGACTTCTTCATTTAATTTTTGTTGCTAAGCTTATTTGGGATCTCTCATTGGGATCTGTGTGGACCTAAATCTGGGTCTCTCTTATGGATTTGAGTGCCAAATTCCTTGTTGGGCTCTTGTATATATTTGGTTGTATGTTCTTAGTTTAGGTATCATTTCTTAGAGCAAGAAGGCAAATGTTTAGATATTGAGATTGAAGGTCTGTGATTTCTATTGTATAAAGATCTTATTGTAATTCATTGAATATATGGCCGAAACTGGGAAGGCCTTACAACCTGGCATGTAATGATTTTGATCAAGTTAATATAAAGGATCTATGTGTTTTCTTCTCTCACTGTGTTGTTTGGCTTCTGCATTGTGTCTGCAAGCTGGTCTAGTAGTTGGGTGAGCCTCATGCACCATCTCCTAGCCCTCCTTGCATCAGTTATAGATCTAAATGTATTAGATTAGAGGGAAGAAATGACAAATATGAATATATAAATCTGAATACAAAGTATAACCTTGCAAATAATATGGTTAGAAATATGAATGAAAATGCATAAAAAGGAAAACCCTTGTAGTTTCCTGACAGAGGGTAAGGTTAGAACTTAGAAAAAATAAATTGAAATAGAGATGACTACACTTAGATTTTCAAACAAATGAAATAAAACCCTACAAACAAGAGTTAGATCAACAAAAAATTTGATTTCTTCTCCTCAACCGAGATATTTTTGAACTACTCTTGCATGCAACACTCAAAACAAGGATTTAACTAGGTCTGATACCATGTTAGAAACATTAAAAAAATGGAAATGAGCTTAGGGAAGAATCCAAGTGAGTGAGCAAGAGTAAGAGTTTTACCAAATACACAAAGAATGAGATATTGCTCCAATAGATCAAACACCAAATTCACCAAAAAGATCCAAGACCAACATAAGAATACGAGAATTTTGAAAGGGGAAAAAATAAGAAAAAACCCCTTGTGTATTATATGAGTGAGGCACAAAGCCTAAATAAGAAGAGAGAATGAGAGAAATAAGATCATTACAATAATGAGAGCAAGTTTGAGAATGTGAGGAGAAGTGAGAAAATAGAGAATATTATTGAGAAAGTGTGTGTAGAGGCATCTCTTAAATAGAGATAAGTGGAGGAGTTTGCATGTAACTCCCAACTTCTATGAATGCCACATTCACTTTGAGTGTGTGCCAAATGTGAGAGTCCTCTTAAGGAGGAATATCTAATTTCCTTATTAAAGGAATTACAAAAATGTGACATGTCCTCCTACTTGGACTAGAGGACAAATACAAATTAGGATAACTTGGTTTATCCTTTAAATACATAGTTCACCAAGGAAAGATTAATTTCTAGCAATAGCAAAGCCTTGGAGTGATCCATGTGCTCCAAATCCTCATCTCTCATTGGTTAATTGAATTTTGTCCACATGTGGTTGCTAAGAGAATTCAGGATTTATTTAATTCAAATAATTAATTGAATTAGCCATGTATGTGAATTACATGGGTTAGATTTTATTATTTAAATGAACTATATAATAAAATTGATTAAATTAATTACATAGTTATTTGATTTTGTGAATTTAATTAATCCACTAGATTGAATTTAATTAATTGATTAATGATTTTGATAATTAATTACTAGCTTTGATTTGATTTGACCTCTTTGACTTTTGTTGATCAATTTAGGTGTAAATTCCCCTCTTTGAATCAATGCCCAAAGCACGTTGGTTTAAAGAATGTCTAGTGTTTGATGTCCGATCTGATGTCTAATTCACTACTTGATATTATGTTTGATGCAAATTCAATTGATTTGGTGAATGAATCTTGATATGAATCCCTATTTTTTTTTATCTCAATTGATTTTGATGCCCCATTGATGATTTTGAATTTTTAACGTCCGATGTCCTTGATAAAAAATGTCCTGATTGCGATGAATTTGCACCTTGTTGATCGATGCCCCCTCAGGAAATGAATCAAAATTGATTTTGAAAGATTTGGTTGAATTTTAGAATTTTCATGATTTTTTGAATATTCTAGTGAAATTCTGATTTTGATTTGTTTCCCGATAATAATCAATTAGAAAAATACCCCAGTTAAGAAAAAATTGATTAGAAAAGGATTTTGATTTAAAAATGTGGTAAAAATACCCCCTTTAAAAAGCCATTTTTTGGTATATAAGGGGTTAAAATCACTTTTCACCATTCTATTTTCTCATTATCACTTTCCTTTCTCTCCTTTCTCAGTCCTTTTCACTCCTTCACTGTAGTCATGGTTGTGCCAATTCGAGAGGAGAGGTTCAAGCGAGGACATTGATTTCGGTGCCTAGCTAACTATGGACCTTTGGTATGTATCAATATCTGCCCCTTTTTTCAAATTTTGAATTTTGTAGCCATATTTTTTTTACACCTGGATTCCTTTTCATTTTTGAAAATTTCCATAGTTTGAGTGCATATGAGTAATAGAATAGTGCATATGTGTAACCTTTTAACGCATACAATAGTTTGATTTAGCGCCTCGAATTAGGGTTCCAATTTTTGTTTTAGCACTTAGGTAGATTTATTGTAGCGTCTACTCCCATGATTTGGAAAATGATAAATCTTATAGCGCATATGATGTAATGTTGTAGAGCTTACAGAGAAAAATAACACGTACAATAAATTTTGTAGTGTGTGAAATGTTTTAGCGCATGCGATGAATTGAAATAGCACTTAAGCTATTTTTGAAATATTTTTACATTTTGAAACCTAATTTTTGCAACTTTTGACTCGTCGATTGGTTCCATAGATAGAATAATGACACTTCTTGACGATGTTATGGAAATCTTATGTTTTAATGTCACTTTCGATCATTTGGCTGATTTTGTGTAGATGTAAATCTTGATAGGTCGATATGGTAGATTGATTTTCCTTTCTCAAGATCTAGGGTTAAAAAAGTTGATGCGCTCAAGATGAGGAAGTAGATGATAGGATAACTGATTTGATTAACGTTAGATAATCAATTGGATGTTGTTCACTAATTGAGTTACACTTTGATTTCAAAATAGGTGTCCTTTCAAAAATTGCAGGTTAAAGGCCCCTATCCCTGGCCTTTTGATATGATTGAGGATTTGTCTGCCCATGATAGATAAGTGATTAGATGATGCAGATTATGGTTTCTACTTGAGATGCCCCATTTTTGAGTGAACGGGGGGGTCTTCTATGGTCGAGTGATAGCACTCAGACCATAATACGTTTCATTTTCCCATGTGGGAGATAACCATCACCTAGAGGATATTTATCAGATTCTACACGTCCTGAATATGGGTGAGATAGTCTATTATGATCAAGTCTATGACTAAGAGGTGTGCAAATGGTTATTCAAAGATGCTACCATTGGTGATGATAATATCCCTTGGAAATGGATGTTATCTTATGATCCTCGTCCTACCATGCTAGTTGGTTTCATTAGAGGATTCTTACTATCGGCTTGACGTGGTCATAGATTTGTTGTAGGTTGGGGCCACATTCTAGAGGATATGATTGCACATCCATGCAAAATTTCCTAGGGTTCATGTTCCTTGGCCTAGTTTTAGCACAATTTACATCATGTTGTCTATAGGCATAGTGCTGCACTTTTTTCCAATGCAGTCCTACTACAAATTTGGACTTGAGAGCACATCCTCATTACGAGACCCATTGTTGCTAGGATTCAGGCTCCTGATTGTCCTTAGATTTTTATATATGACAGAGTGATTGTCCAACCTCATCTGGGAAAGTTAGATTATTAGTGTTGGATGTTGGATGATATGGATCAAGTTTGTTAGCACCCTGACATAGGTTGTGAGGCCTGAGCAGAGGATGATACCAAGATTCCCTTTATGTTCATGCCTCGTTGGTTGATTGGATGGACACCACCTGTATTGGAGAGATTTTATTTCATGAGAGTTTTGAGATAGTTCAGTTGTGTTCAGGGTATACCACAAGGTTTGACTCACTATGCATGAGTTTAGGTAGAGAGATCTATATGGGGACCATAGGTTAAGTAAAGGTTTTCCCGTGATGAGTTCTTTTGTCTTCGTCATCTAATATGGGATTACAAAGAGGAAATTATTGATGCTGGTGTTAGTCCTGAGTATGCATAGTGGTTAACTTAGTATCTCTTTCCTACATTTACCAATCATATAGAGCCAGTTCCAGATATTGATAAGAGAGATCTGGATGATGATGATGATGAGGATGGGGATGGTGGAGGATGCTAACAGAGGAGGAGGTCTTAGGTCAGAGTAGGGAGAGCAGTATGTGGCTGAGGTGTTCGAGGGGGTAGGATTGGTGGTATAGATGCTCCTACAGTAGTTCAAGGGAGAGGTGGAGTGATTATAGTTGCTCCCGCAGGTGTGGGTGGTGGTCGAGATGGTGGCGGTGAAGGTCAAGATGGAGGGAGAGTAAGCATGAGAGGGGGAGGTGTTCCATGTAGAGTGATTCCTCCTAGACTAGTTCCTAGAGCTGTGCATGTACTGGCATGGGGATGAAATGGTCATTGAGAAGCTAGATAGGTGGTTCATATTGCTACTCCTATTCCTCATGTAGCTCCTACATCTCCTAGCTGGGATATATAGATTTCATAGGATAGTGTCTCAGCTATATAGAGTCTGTTGGCACATATTTCTACTATTATTAAAAGTTTGGTTGCAGTATAATTAGATTTCTCAGGATCCCACTCAGACAGTGCTTCCTAGTCATAAGGATGGGGCTAGGACTAGTTAGCTAGATGCTCCTCCTAGCTGACAAATGGTATTACGACTAGTTAGGATCCTCCTCCAGATACAAGTGGTGATACAAGGACATATGATAGAATGAGTTATCATGCCTCTATTTGATTATGTGCATATTTATTCCATCTTTAATGTACATTGATGTATCTTATTAGACATTTGATGATGCATTCTGATTATGGACTTTGATAGAATTTGATGGACATTGATACCCTTGGATATATTTTGTCATATTATATGGTTTATCTTCCTTTTTACATCATGATACATTGGAATTTATATTTTTTAAGATGATCTATATATGGATACAGTTATAGATGATTCTATCTATATGCTTGTTGTTTTTTCATTTTTCTATGCAAATGATATATATGCATTTTATTTTGCTTATTCTTGTATGGATGCACTTAATTGACCTAGATGCTTAAATGAAATGCCATATTATATGTACATGTGATAATGCAATGATGTTTATGAGATGGATAATGATTTTCTAGTATTTAAAGGAACTAAGAGGGGGGGGGGGTGAATCAGTGCAACCAAAAATCAGAAACACTTTTCAAATAGCTTCCACAATAACCAACATGCAAAAGAAAATATCACATAGAAACTTAGCAAATAAAAAATTTACACAAAGTAAACTCATGAATCAAGATTTTTCTCATGGAAACCCTTGTTAGAGGGATAAAATCATGTGTGAGATGATCCCCCACAAATTTCACTAGTGCACCAAATAAATCTTCCATGTTAAAAACATTCACAAACACCCGGCTAAGGGCATACCTGGTTAAGAGTATCTTTAGTCTAGTTAACAGCTAATACAAGTCCTATTGAGAACTACCCTGTTAAAGGATTTCAAACTCCTTCTTAGAGTCATCTTGTTAGAGGATTTATACTTAAGATCATGTTAAAGATCCTTCTCACCCTATTAGGAGTGACCTTGTTAAAGGATTTAACCTGAAAAATTGTTAGGACTTTCATTTAGATAGACCCAAGAGTGAATGATATGATTATGAAAATTCCTGTCTAGCACACCCACTTCAATTCTGATTACAATGCTACCTTAAGCATCCACCAACTTCACACAACCCCAATCACCTATCACAACACCTCAACTCTCCAACAACAACCCTAAAACTTGATTTCATCCCTTTTTAATAATAAATTTTCCAAGTCAACCTTTGCCCTAAAACATTTTACCCACCGGCATAAAAATCAAATCCAATCACTCCAAAATGCATTGGTCAACTCAATAAAATTAACACAACATTAAACAAGTTGTAAAAAATCATTTACAAACATTAAATTGTCTGGTTAGTTTATCTAATCAAACTCACTTTGTCTGTCTCCTATTATTCCTTCTAGTGTTGCTTCAATCCTTAATAACTTTCTCAATTCTTCAATCTAACTGATGCAATTGTAGATATATCTAAATATGACTTTGCAGATGACAAATTCATGATTTCACACCTTAAATCGATCTCTAACTCCAAATTTGTTCACCTATGCCTTGCATACTATCTTATTCCCAGTTGACTAAACACTTAGTCAATTCTCCAATCCGATCCTTCAACACCATTGGTAAAATATATCTTATGCCTCCAATAGATCATGTTTCCAGCAATGACAACACCGCAATACAATCACATGATCAAAACTCAAACCATCTTCATCAAATGATGCCAACAATATCCCCTTCGACATTGATGGAAACACTTACAAAAATAAATAATTTTTTTCTAAGTGTCTAACTACTACATAAATGAAAAATATATTACATTTCAAAGTAGTAAACTAATTCCCGATAGCTCAATAGCCCCCCTAGGAATTACAAACATGTATACTACTCCCCTTAACCATTACATTGCATTTTTCATGGACTTAGCCAAATTTTAGCCTTATTTACATTATTCCCCCTTTGACAACAATGACAAAGGTATTACAAAAGGAGTCAAAACTTTATTTATGTAAGAGTAGAAACACCCAATTACATCCTACTGAAAACATTATTGAGGGTACCCTTAAAAATCTACAGATCACTGTCCCAAATCTTCAGTAAATTCTCCACAATGGTTATCTATCCACTTAGAAAAAATGCCAATTCTTCTAAACCATCAATTATGCACACATCTGGAAACGCTAGGGCCTTCTTGTTGATTTTATTATAGCTATGGTCGAAATCCATAGGCAGACATAGATATCAAAAAGGTTGTGATTATATTTATATTATTATTATGAGATGATATAATTATATTATTATGTGATAATATAATTATATTGTATAATTATTATGTTGTATGATAATTTAATAATTATGATAATATTATTATATTGATAAATATAATTATTGATAATATATTGATATTGATATTAATATTATAATATATTAAAATAACTATTTAATATATAATTATATTAATGTATAAGAGTGGTGTCCCTTGGTGAAAGGGTACCTCTTGCATATATATAATGAGATATGTGATCTCATTCAATGATACATATAGAAGTGAATAATATTATGCAGATAAATATAGATCAGATGCTCGGGGGAGACAATAGTTGTTCGTCTATGGTTGGGAGGGCAATGACATTGCCCATGGTTAATCGAGCATTGTAATTTTCAAAATGGTATCAGAGCGGGTTCACTTGATAGCCTGTGAGGTATTGACAGTTCACATTTGTGCCTAATTTGTATATCTTCATTGGAGATGAATTCGTAAGGATTGCTTTAGGTCTTGATATTTACCAGTCAATAATATCCTGAAAATAAATATTTTATCTAATGGCTTTGTGAGAATATATTTGCCATGAATTTTAGCAATGCAAAGGAGAAGAGTTTTAGATATTAAAATATTAAATTGAAAGTTTTTGGTTTATTTCTTGTCGGTACATAATTCACTGGGAGCATTTTAATAATTGACGTGATTCATTGATTATATATATATATATATATATATATATATATA
>MU228434.1:881734-892790 GCA_018584345.1 Thuja plicata | reverse complement strand
AGGTATTTTAACATTCGAGAAGATGTTGCTTCAAATAAGTAAAAAAATAGTAAATCATATCAAAAAAATTTAAAATTTATATTTAACACTAGAGGAGAGAGTCCTCTTCAAGAATATGTAATTTTTTCCTGAATAGTGTAGATTTGATAGGGGAAATTTGGTGGGAGATGAAAACTGTCAATTTTAAAAAGTTCAACTTTGAGGAGTTATAACGGAGAAAATATACATTGAAAACCAATATTTCTTCTTTTTGCACTAGCTATATATTTTATCTATAACATATTTTGAAATCAGAGGAAAAATAGATTATTTGCATATACTTGTTTGGTGGGAACTAGACCCCATATTTCAGTAGTTTTAAGCAATTGAAAAATGGACTTCAAAAATTAAAAAACTATATCAATTCTTGTTCAAAAAAAATTAAAAAATTATAGGCATAAACTTCATGCATTTTTACACATTTCATTAGTTTAAATCATCCTCAAATTCTAAGTACAAATTCCACTTTTTATGTCGTTAAAGTTGAACAATTTGCATGTTGTGGTCCTTTTCCTTTATAAAAGTGTGAGATAGGTTTGTACTTTTACCCTATCCATTCCAGTGCTTGTCCTTGGTAACCCCACTATGAAATCCATACTAATACATTCCCATGGTCTATTGGGAATGGGAAGTGGTTGATATAAACCAGCATTAGAGGTTATTCCTTTATCTTTCTGACACACCAAACATTGATCTACATACTTTCTCACACCTCTCTAAATCCTTGACCAATAATAGAACCTCTGAACCAATTCAAGGGTCTTATTGAGACCAAAATGGCCACTAAGACTCCCATTGTGTTTTTCATGTATCAGGTTCTCCCTCATAGATCCCTTGGGTACACACAATTGTCCTCCCCTAACAACAATCCTTTTTGTAAGGTATAATCTGCAGACTGACCATGAAAGTTATTTTTGAACTCCAAACAATTCTCATAGGCCTCTAAGAAGTCTTCATCTTCTTTATACAAATCCTTGAAGGTTTCCACTCCAATAATTTGTAACTACACCTCTTGAATAGTAAGTAGCCTTCGGTTCAATGCATCAAAAACCTTATTCATCTTCCCCTTCTTATGCTTTATGGTGAATGTATAAGCCTATAAGAATTCCATCGACTTAAGATGTCTATTACTCAACTTCCCTTGGGTATCGATATAACTCAAAGCTTGGTTATCAGTGAAGACTAAAAACTCTTTGGGCAGGAGGTAGTGTCTCCACTTCCTAAGGGCTTGAACTAGGGCATATAGTTATAGGTCATAGGAGGAGTACTTATTCTTGGCCTCATTAACCTTTTCACTATAAAAATCCTTTGGTCTCCCCTCTTGGGTCAAAATAGCCTCTACTTCTATACTACTAGCATCACACTCCAATGTAAACAACTTCTCAAAACTTGGTAACATTAGGATGGGTTGTGTGGCTACCTTTCTTTTTAACATCTGAAAAATCTTATTGGATTCTTCAATCCACCTAAACTTTGTCTTTAATCCTCCCTTTATAGTATCTAACAATGGAGCACATATGGCACAAAAAACCCCTAATAAATTTTCTATAGAATTGGGAAAGCGCATGAATACTTCTTACCTCAGTACCAGTTGTGGGAGTAGGCTAGTTGAGTATAGCCTTCACCTTTCTAGGATCCATCTTCAATGACCCTTGTGAAACTAAAAATCTAAGATACACCATTTGCTGTTTCAGGAATTCACACTTCTCCAAGTTGATTGCCAATTATTCTTCTTGTAACCTCTTCAAGACAATCTTCAAATGCTTTAGGTGCTCTTCCTTTGTCTTTCTGAAGATGAGGATGTGATAAAGACATACAACCACAAACACCCCTATGTAGTCCTTAAGCACTTCATTCATCAATCTCATGAATATTCTTGGGAAATTGCTAAGCCCAAATGACATGACAAGCCATTCATACAGTCCTTTTGTAGTCTTGAAGGATGTCTTCCATACATCCCCTTCCTTTATGCGGATTCGATGGTATCCACTCTTTAAATCAAAATTTGTGAAGTAATTATCCCCACCATGAAAATCCATTAGGTCCTTAATCCCAGGGATTGGAAACCTATATCTTATTTTTATTCTATTTATGGCTATGTAATCTGTGCATAACCTCCACTTACCTCCTTTTTTTTATGCCAAAACCACTGGCACTTCACATGGACTTATGCTCTTCTTAATGAGCCCTTGATCTAATAAATCCTACACTTGTTTAGCTATCTCCTTTTTCTTCTCAGGGGTCATTTTGTAAGCTATTTTGTTGGGAAATGATGCACCTAGAATGAAGTCAATTTGATGACTTATATGTCTCTGTGGTTGTAAGATTGTTGGTAATCCATCACTCACAATATGCTTAAATTGCTCCAAAAGTTCTTGTATCTCTTTGAGTAAAGGTGTTTGTGCTTCTGTCTTTTCCTCTATAGGCTTCATCATAACTGCATAGCACTCTTCATATTATCTCTTAAGAACTTGCAATAATTCCTTTCCTCCTACCACCAACACATCAGAACTAGTCTTCACTTCTTCCACCAAAGACTGGATTTTGTATGTCATTCCATCCTTTTTAAATGAATAAGAATTATTTTCTCCATCATGCATGGCTTTTCTGTCAAACTGCCAGGGTCTTTCCAATAGAAGATGGCAAGCATCCATGGGAGGTACATCACAAAGTATCTTGCCATTATAGCCTCCAATTGTAAACTCAATCCAAGCTTTCTCATTTAATAGGACATGTTATCCTCTGTTCAACCATGTCACCCTATAAGTATGGTCATGAGGTATCTTAGTCACCCCTAACTTATTCACTGCTTCTCTGAGATTATGGTGTCTTTTGACCGTGAGTTAATGATCAATCTACATACTTTACCAAGAATCTTGCACTTCACTTTGAAAAGTGACCTCCTTTGTTTAGGTTCTTCTCTGACTCGTTCTTTGATCATAAATCTCCTTATCATTATATTTTCCCCTCTCTGAATCAAGATTGATCTCAGGAGACTTCACTCTACTAGAATCCTCTTGAACATAGTTAATTCTTCTCTCTAATTGAGACGATGTGGCTTTGTAAGGACATCTAAATGATGGATGCCCAAATTGGTGGCATTTATAGCATTTCATGTTTGCAAATGAACCTCTATTGGTTCCTCCACCAAATGCTCCCCTACCACCAAGTTTTTAGGACCTCTTCCTCGTCCATAATTACCTCTTCTACTGGTTTTGTGGCTCTTCTCTATCAGTTTTGTCTCCCCTTGGGGTCTTGAATCATTTCTCCTACCACCATATCTACCTCTATGACCTCTAGAGTCTCTACCTCTTCCTCTGCCTCTACTGTTTGCTTCATACTTTTTATTTCTCTTCTCCTCAACCTTAAGAGCTAGTTGATAACACTTCTTCACTCTGGTAGGTGTTAAGAGACTAATGCAAGTGGCCAGGGTATACAAATCCAATCTTTGCAATCCAAAATCCTTTATGAGGAGTGACCAAACCTGACACTCACACCCTTTACAAATTGGTATAAAACATAACCACAATACCTCCCATGGACCCCAGAATGGTAGATGACTTAGGGGGGTTCATTTTGAATGGACTCACAAGGATTCAAGACACTAGCCCTAGTGAAAATATGGCCAAAAGGCTTAAAATTCAACACAAAGGTAAATGGAGTTCTTGGAAATCATGGGGGTAACAAGATAGGCTTTGCCTATTCACAAGTTGATTGGGGTCTTTGAATGCATTTTCTAGACTGTCCAGTCTAAAGCTTGTAGCCCTGTCTAGGCAATAGAGTCAAGATAACTTTGGAAAGTTCCAAAGGACATAGGAATTGAATAGTATATTCAAATACCATTTACAAAGTTACATCTAAGACATGAGTACCAAGGGTTGATGATTCATTACAGGGTCTAGGTTCAAAATTTCCAAACTGGGCTAAATGGCTAATTAGGCCTCCATTAAAGAAGGAAGACTAAGGAACAAGGGTCTATCCTTCTGAAACCAATTGGAATGTCTAGAGGATTTCCAAAAAACACTAAATCCTCATTTTTAGGCCTTGGTGCTTGACTGTTCAAGAGTTATGCACTATTGTGCATTTGTAGAATTGGTGCATACATAGAGATATACACCTAGGGCTCATTCAAATGGCCATATCCCTGCACCAACATGAAAAATACTTGTAGAATAATAGAAATCATACTAGAAAGAAGCTTTCCACCATAGGTTATTCAATTCCCATGGTGGAAACACTTCCAAACTGGAAAACAAAATGAAACCCTTAGAAATGGAGACAAAAATGTGTTGCAGAGACAAAAATCCCGATATCTGGAGTTAGGGATAAGATCTTCTCACTAGAATAGTTTCATTTGAAAGATAAGAGGCAAAGGGATCCAATCAAGTTGGTCTCATGTAGTTTTGTAACCGTACCTATCCGTACAACTCTCAGTAATAATGAAAATGCAAAAAAAAGGGTTTTCTTTATTGATTAAGAGCCAAAATTACATTGTCTCGCTTTCCACCCACCTGTGAGGGATATGAAGGCCACCCCCAATGGTTTTACAATATTTTTGAACGAATTAGTCATTGGGGGAAGGAATACAAGAAACTTTTGAAAATTTGCTAAACTAGGCATAGTTGCATTTGAGCAACATTTTCAATTTTGTAACTTATATGACTCATAAGACAACATAAGTTCCTAGTAAGGAACCTATCTTATTTGAAAACCATCCTAAGAAACTAACTATCCTGGAAACAAATATTTATTGATCCCGTGACCATAGTGTACCAAGTGGCTTATAAGTGGCCAAACTTGTAGCTAGGTCTTACAATTAGATCTAAATGATTTACAAACTCTAACACCTGAACTACAAGATGCCTTGGATTCCTTAGGGCCAAGGGTGTACTGGATGTATCAAGTGTCAATATTATTCAAAAAATTTCATGTGCTAGGAGGTGCTCCTGCACCATACTCCCCATGAGAATTAGAGCTCAAGTTCCTACTTGAGTTGAGGAGATCTAAGGTTGAACCATGTGATTTTATCTGATCCTCTATCAACCAAGTGACATCTATATCAGGGAGTCCCTTCCATTTTACCAAATACTACATATAGGTGTGATTTCTAGTCTTCTTCCATTCCTTATTTGCAAGGATCTTGTCTAACTGAACTGGTGTTCTTGGTGGAAGAGTTGTTACATAGGTATCATCCAAAGAGTTATCAACATCTGTCTGGATCTCAGAGGTACCTGCATCACTTTTAACAAGAGAAAGATCTGCAACATTAAAGATAGGGGAAATAAAAAGTGTGGGGGAAGAGAGATCTCATATGCATTGTCACCCATTTTGTGCAGAACTTTACATGGTCCAATTTTATTCATACGAAGCTTGGTATGTTTTCCCTTAGGAAGTCTTTCTGGTCTAAGATAAGCCCATACCTTATCCCCTATTTGAAAATGAACTTCCCTTCTCCTTTTATCTGCATTTGTCTTGTATTTTAGAGTGGTGTGTGCTAGTTTTTGTTTCACTTCCTTATGCACTTGTGAAATGAATTTAGAAAAGTCTTCTCCTTGGGCACTAATTTTAAAATCATAATGTAGATCAGCAAGGTCCAATGGTCCTTTAGGATGGACTCCATAAACTATTTGGAAAGGAGTCTTGCCACTAGATCTATTGATGGAGTCATTAAATACAAATTCTTCTTGGGGCAAGATGACATCCCAACCTTGTGAGTGCTTCTTAGTAAGACATCTTAATATATTTCCCAAGGATGTATTGAATACTTCTGTTTGGCTATCTTTTTGGGGATGATATGCTGAACTGTATGTTAGATTTGTACCCAATTTCTTGTGGAGTGTCCTCCAAAAGTGTCATTGGAACTTAACATCCTTGTCTGAAACTATAGTCTTTGGGAGTCCATGAAGTATAACTACTTCCTTGAAAAAGAGTTGTGCTATGTGAGAAGCATCATTAGTGCTCTTGCAATGGACAAAATGTGCCATCTTGCTAAATCTATCCACAATGACAAAAATATTGTCAAATCACTGCTTCTTTCTTGGTAAACCCATGACAAAGTCCATTGATATTGACACCCATGGATTAGAAGGTATTGGTAAAGGCTGATAGAGTCCTTGGTTTGTAGTGACACCTTTATCTTGTTGACAAATTGTACAAGACTGAACAAATTTTTTAATATCAAGAGTCATCTTGGACCAATGGTAACTTCTCTTCACTAATTCTATGGTCTTGTCTATGCCAAAATGACCACTCATACCTCCACAGTGTTTCTCCTTTATGATATTAGTTCTCATAGAACATTTTGGAATGAAAAGTTGGGCACCTTTAAATAAAAGTCCATCTTGGATTAAATATTCTATAAAATCAGTATGATATCTGCCAGAGATAGTAGTACAAACCTTGTAGGCTTCACCAAAATCTGAGTCATCTACATATAGGTGTTTCAAGGAGTCCATTCCCATGCTTGAAAACTAAACTTCTTCTACCAAACCCACTCTCCTACTGAGGGCATCTGCAACTTTATTTTCTTGTCCTTTCTTGTGCTTTATTGTGAAGGTATAGGATTGTAATTGCTCCATCCATTTGATGTGTTTCACACTAAGATTTTCTTGTGAATTTAGAAAACTTAGAGCATGGTTGTTAGTGTAGACAACAAATTCCTTGGGGAGGAGGTAGTGCCTCCATTTCTTGAGAGCCTGAACTAATGCATATAACTCAAGATCATATGTAGAATATCTCTTCTTAGCATCATTTAACTTCTCAGAGAAGAAGGCTATAACTTTCTCTTCTTGACTCAAAACAACACCAACTGCTAGGTTACTTGCATCCATTTCCACAGTGAAAACCTTGTTAAAATCAGGTAAAGTTAGGATAGGATATTGTGCTACCCTATTTTTCAAGTATTGAAAAGCATCATCAACATCCTTTGTCCAAACAAATTTAGTTTTCCTACCTCCTTTAATTGTATCCAATATTGGGGCACATACATGACTAAATTTGTTAATAAACTTTCTATAGAATATAGCAAGACCATGGAAACTTTTCACATCACCTTGGTTCTTAGGAGGTGGGCAATTCACAATTTCTTCTACTTTAATTGGATCCATTTTCAAAGTTCCTTTGGATATGAGAATCCAAAAAAGGTGAGTTCCCTTTGCATGAATGTGCACTTTTCCAAATGATGACCAACTTGTGATCATGAAGTCTTCTCAACACCCCTCCAAATGGTTTAAATGTTCCTCCCTGCTGCTGCTAAAAATCTGAATGTCATCAAGATAAATAACAACAAATTTGCCTATAAAATCAGAGAAGATCTCATTCACGAGTCTCATGAATGTACTTGGGGCATTGCTTAGCCCAAATGGAATTACAAGCCATTCATATAAGCCTTTAGTGGTCTTAAAGGAAGTCTTCCACTCATCTCCTGACCTTATTCTGATTTGATGATAACCATATTTTAGATCTATTTTTGAGAAATAACAAGCATTGCCAAGTTGATCTAATAAGTCCTCTATCCTTGGAATAGGGAATCTATATCTGATAGTAATTTATTTTATGGCTCTACTATCCGTGAAAAGCCTCCATTTCCCATCTTTTTTGGGTGCTAGGAATTATGGGACAACACATGGGCTCAAACTCTTTTGTATCAATCCTTTTTCTAACATCTCCTTGATTTGTCTTGTGATCTCAGCATTCAAATCAGAGGTTAACTTGTAAGGTTCCTTATTAGGTAGAGAAGCACCAGGCATGAGGTCTATTTGGTGAGTAATATCTCTCAAGGGTGGAAGGGTAGAGGGTAGTCCATTAGTGGTTATATCACTATATTTATCCAGTAGTCCTTTGACTTCACTTGGTATAGTTTCTACCTTTTTGGAGACTTCATTGTCTTTGGGTTTCAAAACCAACACATACCCTTCATTATCTGATTGCCTCAATGTTCTTTCCATTTAATTTCTACCAATGAATACAACAATGGATTATTTATTGGCTTTTTGATCAGGCAGTGGTTTCATGGTATAGGTGACTCCTTCCTTCACAAAGGTGTAAGTATTTTTTCTGTAGTTATGTGTGGCATCCACATCATACTTCCAAGGCCTTCCTAACAAGAGGTGGAAAACATCCATCTCAATGACATCAATCATGACTTTGTCCTTATAGTCACCTATGGAGAATTCTATTAATGCTTGTTTAGTTACTAAAGTTTGTTGCCCTTTGGTGAACCAAGATACATGATAAGGACAAGGATGGGGAACTTTATTCAAATTTAACTTTTATATCATTTCCTTAGAAACCATATTTTCAGTTGAACCAAAATCTATAAAAAAGTTACATACCTTTCCTTGGCACTTTATCTTTGTCCTTAACAAATTATTTCTTTGTGATGGCTCCACAGCCTATGGTACTTGTAGAAATGTTTTTCTCATCATCAAATTTATACCTTCTTCTGGATCTAGATCTCTGGGATTTGGATTGTCACCTTGGTTCTCCTCATGAACTAGTTGTGCTCTCCTTTCTCCCTCATTATTTTTCCCTTTCTCAAGACATCTTCCAGCATGGTGGCCAAGTTGATTGCAATGGTAACATCTCAAGGGACCATTCCCTCTTCCTCTGCCAAAGGGTCTCCTTCCTCTGAAATTTCCTCTTGCATTGGTCTCATTCCTCTCTGATTGGTTTTGATCAAGAGGTTTTCTACTATTACTAGACTGCCCCCTACTCCAAGAATTACCTCTACCTTTGAGATTTTTGTTGAATTTATTGTTGCTGCCTCTGCCCCTATTTTCTTAGTCTTGTTTTCTTTTGAACTTTTCCTCCACCTTCAATGCTAACTAAAAGCATTGTTGTACTATTGTAGGACTGGTTAGACTCAATTCATCTTGAATGGAGATCTTCAAACCTTGCATGTATCTTTCAAGTTTTACACATTCTGGCTCTATCATCTTGGTATTCATGAAAAGCCTTTGCAATTATTTGGTATATGATGAGACATTCATCTCTTTTTGTCTCAAACTCATCCTCCTTTTATGGAGTTGGACTTTATAGTCCTCAGGGACATATGTTTCCCTAATTTTTCTCACCATCTTCTTCCAAGTGGTGATTCGCTGCTTTCCACTCTTCACCCTTTCATCTTGAGTGAAGTTCCACAATGTAAGTGCAGAGCCCTTGAGTTTTGACTTGGCAATATTTATCCTCTGATTCTCATGGATATCTTCAAAATCATTTAGAAACTTGAGAGGGCATCTACCCATTCCATAGTAGCATCAAGATCCATCTTCCCATCATAGGTGGGTAAGTCAATCTTAGAGTCCATGGTTCTTCTCTCCATGGATTTAAGAGTCTTCACTAGTAGCCTCTGATCTGCATGAACTTCTTCTTCTTCCTGTTGAAGGGGTTCTTCTTCACTCCCTTCCTCAACATCCTCAGAGTTACCACCAACCTTCCTACGAAGCTCTTCCTTAAGCCTTTCCACTTCATCTATTATTCGATTCATCTCTATTTCTCTTTGTGTATCCTGCCTTAGTCTTTGGTCCCTCAAGTACTTAACAATCTCTACATTGGTCATCCTTCAAGACAACCCTCCTTCTTTATCTCCTGACATGGTGGTAAGAAAATCTCTGACCTAAGGATCTTAGGTGCTCTGATACCACTTGATGCAAGTGGCTAGGGTATACAAATCCAATCTTTGGAATCCAAACTCCTTTATGATGAGTGACCAACCCTGACACTCACACCCTTTAAAAATTGGTATAAAACATAACCAAAATACCTCCCATGGACCCAAGAATGGTAGATGACTTAGGGGGGTTTTGTTAGAAACACTGAGAGTGGGGGGGGGGTGAATCAATGTTTCTCTATTAATTACTTTTTCGGCAACTTAAACATAAATCAAACATACATAGAATGAAGCTTAACATAACAAATCATAACACATGATATGATTACGGGGAAACCTTGATCAAAGGAAAACCCCGATGGGAATTAGTACCCACCAATATTGTACTAAGTATAATGAACTTGTGAGAGTTCCTTTGCCCTGTTAGAAGCAGTCTTTACAATATGAGTACAATGACCTGGTTAAAGGTTGGACCCTATTAGGAGTCTTTTACAAAACCCTGTTAAAGGTATATGGCTCACTTCCTAGGCTCATTTCCCAATAAGATGAAGGCTACAACCTTCTGAAAGATGATATGCACTATATCAAAATGAACTGCTATGATGACACTGCTGTCTGATCAGTTCTGTGTATGTGCAAATTCTCTTCCTCTCTTAAAGAGCTATATCATATACTGACTTCATAGTACTATCCCTCTGTATCTTCCTCTTACATAATAATCGACACTTCTATCATATCTTTACATTACATACTTATATATTCAAATTCGAATAGGCACGACCCAAAACAAAACACTAGTCGGCCCTAAAACAAAATATACAATGCTTCCGAACAAGTCAGCTCAAGCGTGTTTACTACAATGTTAATTACATCATTAAAATCATATAACCAAAGGTGCTTAGCCATTAAATTATAAATTAACACACGCTGATCAAAACACTTAGTCAGCTTCCATGCTCTGTCTCCTGGACTGCTGGTCTATTGATCTACTTGTAACTTTTCCGTACTGTAGTTCCATACTATGCGTGTCTAGATGTAGCATGTACACGTGTCATACAACTTATATCTAAATATGCATATGTTGAATCGATCTCTCACACATCCGCTGATGTGCTGATTGCTGAGTATCTCTGTCTGCCCTATTTTCCTTACTTAGTCATTTTGTCTTTTAAGATAGAGACTAAACATGACATTGTTGCCATGATGACAACAAAAAATGAGTCATGCATCCTCAGGTAGTCAACTTGCCAACAATCTCCCCCTTTTTCATTTATGGCAATAAAGGAATGTGGTCAAGTTACTCAAAATGACTTAACACAAAAAGTGACTGTATAACATCATATATACATATACTTCTCTGCATATACACATTCTATATTACTCCCCCTTTGACATTAATGAAAAAGG
>MU228434.1:860489-876814 GCA_018584345.1 Thuja plicata | reverse complement strand
TCAAGATTCTTTTTCAAATGTTTTGCTTCTGCTGAGTCCATGATCTCCTCAAGTGGTTAAACTTATTTGCTGAGGACCAGAGCTCTGATACCAATTGTTAGAAACACTGAGAGGGGGGGGGGTGAATTAGTGTTTCTCTATTAATTACTTTTTTGGCAACTTAAACATAAATCAAACATACATAGAATGAGGCTTAACATAACAACTCATAACACATGATATGATTACATGGAAACCTTGATCAGAGGAAAACCCCGGTGGGAATTAGTACCCACAAATATTGTACTAAGTATAATGAACTTGTGAGAGTTCCTTTGCCCTGTTAGAATCAGTCTTTACAATATGAGTACAATGACATGGTTAAAGGTCAGACCTTGTTAGGAGTCTTTTACAAAACCCTGTTAAAGGTATATGGCTCACTGCCTAGGCTCACTACCCAATAAGATGAAGGCTACAACCTTATGAAAGATGATATGCACTATATCAAAATGAACTATTGTGATGACACTGCTGTCTGATCAGTTCCGTGTATGCGTGAATGCTCTTCCTCTCTTAAAGAGCTATATCATATACTGAATTCATAGTACTGTCCCTCTGTATCTTCCTCTTACATAATAATCGACACTTCTATCATATCTTTACATTACATACTTATATATTCAAATCCGAATAGGCGCGACCCAAAACAAAACACTAGTCGGCCCTAAAAAAAAATATACAACGCTTCCGAACAAGTCAGCTCAAGCGTGTTTACTACAATGTTAATTACATCATTAAAATCATATAACCAAAGGTGCTTAGCCATTACATTATAAAATAACACACGCTGATCAAAACACTTAGTCGGCTTCCATGCTCTATGTCCTGGACTGTTGGTCTATTGATCTTCTTGTAACTTTTCTATACTGTAGTTCTATACTATGTGTGTCTAGATGTAGCATGTACACGTGTCATATAACTTATATCTGAACATGCATATGCTGAATTGATCTCTCGCACGTGCGCTTATGTGCTGATCGCTAAGTATCTCTGTCTGCCCTATTTTCCTTACTTAGTCATTTTGTCTTTTAAGATAGAGACTAAACATGACTTTGTTGCCATGATGACAACACAAAATGAGTCATGCATCCTCAGGTAGTCAACTTGCCAACAGGTTCATCTTGAATGGACTCACAAAGATTCAAGACACTAGCACTAGTGCAAATATGGCCACAAGGCTTACAATTCTACAAAAAGGTAAATGGGGGTTTTGGACATCATGGGGGTAACAAGATAGGTTTTATCTATTCACACAATCAAGTTGATTGGGGTCTTTGAATGCATTTGCTAGACTATCTAGTCTAAAGCTTGTAGCCCTATCCAGGCAGTACCGTCAAGATAACTTTGGAAATTTCCAAAGGAAATAGGGATTGAATAGTAGATTCAAATACCCTTTACATAGTTACATATAAGCAAAGAGCACCAAGGGTTGATGATTGATTACAGGGTCTTGGTTCAAGATTTCTAAACTGGGCTAAAGGGCTAATTAGGCCTCCATTAAAGAAGGAAGTACTAAGGAACAAGGGTCTATCCTTCTAAAACCAATTGGAATGTCTAAAGGATGTCCAAACAACACTAAATCATCAATTTTAGACCTTGGTGCTCGACTATTCAAGAGTTATGCACTATCGTGCATTTGTAGAATTGGTGCATACATAGAAATTTACACCTAAGGCTTGTTCAAACGGCCATCTCCCTACACCAACATAAAAAATAATTGAAGAATCATAGAAAGCATACTACAAAGAAAATTTCCACCAAAGGTTATGCAATTCTCATGGTGGAAATGCTTCCAAACTGGAAAACAAAACAAAACCCTCAGAAATGGAGACAAAAATGTGTTGCAGAGACAAAAATCTCGATATCTGGAGTTAGGGATAAGATATCCTCACCAAACCAATTGAATTTGAAAGATAAGAGGCAAAGGGATCCTATCAAGTTGGTATCATGTAGTTTTGTGATCGTACTTGTCTGTACAACTCTCTATAACAGAAAAATGTAGAAAAATGGGTTTTCTTTATTGATTAAGAGACAAAATTACATTGTCTCATCTTCCACCCACCTCTGAGGGATATGAAGGCCATCCCCAATGGTTTTACAATATTTCTGAACCAATTATCCATTGGGGGAAGGATTACAAGCAACTATTGAAAAGTTGCTAAACTAGGCCCATAGTTGCATTTGAGCAACCTTTGCAATTTTGTAACTAATATGACTCATAAGACAACATAAGTCCCTAGTAAGGAACCTATCTTATTTGAAAACCATCCTAAGAAACTAAATATGGACTAGAAACAAACATTTATTGATCCCATGACCATAGTGTACCAAGTGGCTTATAAGTGGCCAAACTTGTAACTAGGTCTTACAATTGGATCTAAATGATTTACAAACTCTAACACCTGAACTACAAGATGCCTTGGATTCCTTAGGGCCAAGGGTCCACTGTATGTATCAAGTGTCAAAAATCTTCAAAATTTTTCATGTGCTAGGAGGTGTTCCTACACTAGAGACTAAATTACCTCTTGGATACTCCACCTTAACCCATTTAGGTATCGAGCCACTTTGGTATTTTCATCCTCTGTCACCTTGCACCATAGGCATAGTTTGTAAAATTCTTCTGTATAGACACTAACCTATGAATCTTTTTGTCTTAGATTATTCCTATTCTTATGAAGTAGTATCTCATATTCCTATAGGATATATGTATACCTTATCTTTACAACCATCCCTTTCCAAGTGGAGATCTGGTTATTTCCTTCCTTTAGTCTTTCATCCTGCACAAACTTCCACCATGTGAGTGTAGTTCCTCTTAACCTTGTTTTGGCTACTTTCACCTTTTGAGCCTGTGTTACACTTTCAAATTCAAAGTGGTTTTCTAAACCTTCTATCCACTCCATGACCACCTCTCGTTCCATTTTCCACTCAATATAGGCACACCTTCCAATGAATTTCCACCCATGGATTTTAGAGCCCTAAGGAATGGATCCTCTTGTAGTACTAGATCAGGCTCTGGCACTTCATCTTCTGCTGCCACTGACTTTCCATTTCCTTCTATCTCTTTCACCTTATCACTCACTTCCTCTATCCTAGCTTTCACTTCATCAATATTAGTTTCCATCTTTGCAAGTTGTTCTCTTACGAGTCTATTTTCCTCCTCCCGTTCATCCATCTTCTTAGCCAACTCCACTTTGGTCACCGTGGTTGATTCACCCATGGATTCAAGGTCACTCATAGACTTTCCTAGCCCAAATCTTTTAGGGCTCTGATACCAATCTGATAGGGATATTATTTCAACTAATTTAACTTGACTCACTTTAGGCCTCTTCTCTAGACCCAATAGGGCTTCTTCTCAAACCCTAACCTAAGGGTAGAATACTGGATTCACTTACCCTTCACCCAAGAACCTCTCTAGCAAGAATGTGTTCATACCACACTGAACCTACAAGGGTAGATTCCACCACAACTACTCAAACACATCACAAACACTTACATGGTAGGTACCACACTTCCTTCTTCATAATTACTTCATTCTTGAAGATTCAGAGCCATACCTCATCCGTACATTTATCAAATCCCTTATTTCAAGGAGTAGGCCTAGTAGTTCCTTGTATCCCTAATTAGGCTCCTAAACTACATTAACTTCCAAACTTTGCAAAGAACCTCCAAAAATGATCTTGGATCCATATACCCTTTTTGGAAACACAAAAGATTTTTAGGGTTAGGGGTACTCAAGCTATCCGTACTGTACTTCAAAACCCTTAGGGACCAAGTCCTTAAAAGTAGGGCTAAAGGCCTAATTGTAGCAATTCTTCATAAAACCAGATGAAATGAATTCATCGGCCTCCACCAATGCTCATACTTTTTTTTCTCCTTTCTAAGATCATTCTCCATGCATTGGAACACTTCATTCAATCCTACCCTGCAAATGAAACACATTGTTCCTCAATTGACCCTAGCCGGGCTATAGCCAAGCTCGCCTAGGCAAAGAGCTCACAATTCGCCATTGTCACCTCCAAACCTAAAAAAAAAGAAAACTAATGTACAATGACCCCTCTACCATTCCTCCATGGCATAGGTACTTGTCACAACTAGAAATTCCTAGGGAACCCTTTTTCTATTTACAGTCCTGTCTGGTCGAGATAACATAGAGCATGAAGTTTATTTACATACGATGCACACAAAAAAATCTCTACGTTAACCTACTTCAACTGAATATGAAAACAACCAGTAGAACCTAATTACATTGAAATAGAAAGCAATTCAATCCATTGATCAAGGCTTGTAACAAAACTCAGAGAAATACAGTCACTGTTCCTTCCAAATACTTATCAATTTGTGTCAAATGGTAACCAACCTCCTTACATGGTTTCCAAGACCCTTAAATATGTCTGGATAACCTATTAAAACTATTTGAACCAACCTGTAACTGACTTTGGACATTTTCCATCTTTTGACAAAAATGTTGACGAGCAACTTTGCAAAGTTGCAAAAGTTGCTCGACAACTTTTACAACTTTTACATTTTTGACCTTTTAAGGTCCTAAACCAACATGATGGATCCCAATCAACACCAAAACACTTTCACAATTTCCTTAGGAAAAAAATAGGTCCTTCCCAACATCCTAGGTACTCTTCTTCAATTTTTCCATATTTAGGCTTACATCTCTTTCATAGGACCAATTGACATAATTGCAAACATGTCACTACAAAACTAAACACAACTAACTAAAATCAACCTAAACTAAGCACAAAATTCTGGAAATATTTTAAAAACCAAAATTTCATTATTGGACAGGACCAACCACTAGGTGTTCCCACCCCATAATTCCTCAAATTCATCATCACTAACATCCTCAAGATGTCTTCCTTGGTGCTGGGTTGTTTCAACAACTTCTAATCTTGCAGCAATCTATCTTATCATATCAGCTAAGTTTGGATCTACATTGACTCTCCCACGAACCATCTTGAAACCCTCTACAATTGCAGGTCAGATCACAATATGCTACCCCACAACAAATCAACTAGGATTTACAAGAAGGAACCTCAGATCTAACCTTTTCTCTAATACCACCTGACATAGGGAGGGCCAAAAACTAAGGCCAAAGGCACTCCCAGCTACCAAACCAATTTGAAAAATACAACAATGAAGCTTTAAAACATAGAGGAGAGAAGGAATACAAAATTTCATATAATTGCATAAAATTTCATACATGCCAGGTTGTAAGGCCTTCCTGGTTATGATAAGATACATTCAAAGCCTTTACAAAATAATTCTCATGCATGCAAGGTCACAAAAACTTGATCCAAATATTCTAACTAAATGCTACTCTAGGACTCCTCTGATCTAAGAACTACTTTTATACAAAAGGCTACCAAAAAGGTTGGCCTCAAAAGATCCTAAAGATCCAACATAAGAAACAACAACGACCTAGATTTAGGTCCACACATATCATAATGAGAGACCCCAACATTAATTATGGTACAAAAATTAAATGCACATGTCGGCCACAAGATCCATCATTAAAAACCAACTCAATGAGAAAGACTACTGAGCAACATAGACCAATTGGTGAAACCACTGAACAGTCAAGAACAACCACCGAGACCCGACGGTGAAGCCAACCAAAACAAATAACCGACCAAACACGAGAAGTTAGTTCTCACTTTACCGATCAGTCTTCAACAAGCTACCAAAATCTAAAAAATATATTTTTGGTTGATATAGGATTGACAAGACCTAAGATGCTCCTGCATCAGAAAGTAAGTCCTTTTAGAAATTACAGAACCCTCTCAGACTTTCCTGAGTGTGTGGGTGACATGAAGTATTTACCAAATCTTCAAGAACCATCGATCCTTGACGAGAATGATTAGAAATTGGTATGGTTCATAATCCCATGAGAACATCAGATAATAATATCTATGCACAGTGAAAGATGTGATTCAAGTGCGCCATTCAATAGATACGAATAAATGGAAAGAAGTTATTAGTCAAGTTACATGGTGTGATAAAGATTTATGTTTATCGAAGATGTTTGAAGAAGACAACACACATCTTCTTTGATTATATATTTGGATATGTTATTCCAGCTAGTCAATAATGATCAGGAGTATTATACAACAACACAAATATTAAGGAGAATGCAAGTGGCCTATCTTTAGATATTGCTAACGCTGATGTTGAATATTTTTGTTGATGCTCTTATTTGATGTTGAAGGAATGCAAAATATTTTGGAACCCATTGGAATGATAATTGGAAACTCTTATATTCCATTGCAATTTTTATCACAGTTGCAATTATTGAGCTCTGGTCTTTATGAGAGGTTGACATGTTTCTTAGTGTTTCCTGGAGTCTAAATCCAGTTTGGATGGAAACTACAACATATACTTATCCTGTGTAGATGTTGGAGCAGAGTACTACTTTGTGAGATTGCCTAGAGCATGGACACCAAAGTCAGTGGTAAAAACTGTTGATATGCTAGGAGTCTTCAAAACATAGTCAAACTCTTAAAAAAAGGTAGTTGTTATATTTAGAAGGCTAGTGATAATCATATGCACTTGTTCATGTGTATTTTGATCTAAGAGTTTCACTAAGTGATATCAACGGTTTACGATGGAAGTCAAAAAGTAGTGACTTTAAAGAAGTGATCTTTATGAAAGGATTTGCATGTGAAAGAATAAACAACAGACGCAAAGTAAAAGAGACAAATACACAACACAAAGATTTATCTTGGTTCACCACAAATGTGGCTACATCCAAACTGTAGAGTATTGTATTAATGTAAAAGATCAATTACAAATGAGAAGGGGCAGCATATATAAAGACTCCAATGATAATACATAATGAAGAGTCATAATATGAGGGAAAAGAAGTTGTGATTGTTGGCCTTCACTTCTCAACAAAATCCCACCTGAAGGACAACCAATGCTTCAAATGATCACCCAATACCCTACTGAAATTCTGATTTATCTTTTCTTCAGCAGCCCAAGAGAAGTCCTTGCACTTTTGAACTTCTCTTTGGCGATAACCTTCGTGAATATATCTACCGGATTGATCTTGGTATCAATCTTAACAACTTTCAACTTTTCTTCTTCAACTGCACAATGAACAAAGTGAGCATGTGCATCAACGTGCTTAGAGCGACACTGTGATGAATGATTATGAGCCATGAAGATAGCGCTGCGGCTATCAAAAAACATATTATACTCATTTTGATGAACTTTCAAGTCACCAAGCAATCGTTGAAGCCAAATCATTTCCCTTGCTCCTTCAGAAAGAGCCAAGTATTCAGCCTCAGTTGAAGAAAGAGCAATGCAATGCTGGAACCTTGAAGCCCAACTGATGGAAGCTCCAACAAACATGAAGGTATATCCAGTGGTAGACCTTCGTTTGTCCAAGTCTCTGGCAAGATCATAATTAGTATAACCTTACAGCTGAACGTTATTTCCTCCAAAGCATAATGCATAATCTGAAGTTCCTTTTAGATACCTTAGGATCCACTTGACTGCTTCCCAATGAGAATTCCCAGGATTGCTCATGAATTTTCTCACAAATCCCACCGCATGAGCAATGTTGGGGTGGGTAGAAACCATTACATACATAATGCTTCCAACTACAGATTTATAAGGAACTTTCTCCATGAAATCATTTTCTTCTTGTGTTTTTTAACACAATTCAGAACTTAAGTGGAAATGACCAGCAAGAGGAAGAGGAGTAAATTTTGCATCAGCCATGCCAAACCTCTCAACAACTTTATCAATGTATTATTTTTGGGATAAGGTAATTTCCCTCTACTTCCTGTCTCTTGTGATTTTCATGCCAAGAATCTTCTTGGCTGCCCCTAAGTCCTTCATGTCAAACTTTCTTGCCAATTTCTCCTTTAATTCATTAACTATTCTTTTATTCGTGCAAGCTACTAACATGTCATCGACATAAAGAAGGAGAATTACGAACTCACCATTAGGAAGTATCTTGAAGTAGACACATGGGTTTGATTCACATCTTGTAAAATTGTTTTCAGCCATGAAGCGATTAAATTTTATATACCACTATCTTGGAGCTTGCTTGAGGCCATACAAACTCTGATTTAGCTTGCAATAAAGATGTTCTTGTCCCTTCTTGACGAATCCTTGAGGTTGATCCATGTATAAATCTTCTTCTACATCACCATGTAGGAATGCGATCTTCACATCACGCTGTTCCAACTCAAGATCCCACATTGCTGCGAATCCCAAGAATGTTCAGATAGTTGTCATCTTGAAAACCGGTGAGAAGATCTCATTAAAATCTATCCTCTTTTCTTGATCAAACCCCTTTACCACCAATCTAGCCTTGAAGCATTTTCTGCCTTCAACTTCTTCTTTTATCCGGTATACCCACTTGTTCCTAAGTGGTCTTCAATTTGGTGGAAGAGAGACTAAGTCCCAAGTCTGTTTCTCCAGTAAAGAATCCATCTCCTCATGCATCACTATTTTCCATTTATCACTATTGACATCTTTGAGAGCAGCTTTAAATGTTGATAGTTTGGAAAATTTGGAAACAAGAATTGAAGGCTCTGCTTCTTCAGCGAACAATAACTCATAATCAGAAAATTTAGAGGGAATTGTCCTTTGTCTGGTTGATCTCCTCAATCCTTGAGTCTTCTCGGGATCAATACATAATTTTTATTGTAAAATGATGTTTTTATTACCACCAATGTCATTTGTCAACAAATCATCATGGGGCAAAGAAACTCTATCATATTCCCCAAATTCTGTATTTTTTCCAAGGTCCTTATTTTGCCCAAATTGTTCATCACTAGAGAGACTTCTCATGGCATGCTGATCTGCAGAGGAGTAAGGGCTTTGACAGATGGGTTGTGTCATGTGTGGGGCTGCAGGAGAGGAAGTGTTGCTTTCCCCATGCGTGGCTAAAGAGAAGGATCCACAGACTCACGCGTGGCTGTAGGAGGAGGCAAATTCTGTATTTTTTCCAAGGTCCTTATTTTGCCCAAATTGTTCATCACTAGAGAGACTTCTCATGGCATGCTAATTTGTAGAGGAGTAAGGGCTTTGAAAGATGGGTTGTGTCATGTGTGGGGCTGTAGGAGAGGAAGTGTTGCTTTCCCCATGCGTGGCTAAAGAGAAGGATCCACAGACTCACGCGTGGCTGTAGGAGGAGGTAAATTCTGTATTTTTTCCAAGGTCCTTATTTTGCCCAAATTGTTCATCACTAGAGAGACTTCTCATGGCATGCTAATTTGTAGAGGAGTAAGGGCTTTGAAAGATGGGTTGTGTCATGTGTGGGGCTGTAGGAGAGGAAGTGTTACTTTCCCCATGCGTGGCTAAAGAGAAGGATCCACAGACTCACGCGTGGCTGTAGGAGGAGGCGGGTAAATTTTTCTATGCATGGCTGCAGGAGGCCTCCCATTATCCTCTTTGCACAAGCTAGACAACACTTCATGTCGGCCCTGCATGTTTTGTCTTTCATGCTGGCCTTGCTTCTCTATGCACGGGCTGTTAACTTCTTGCGGGCTCTGCTCTCCCCGCTGGCCATAGACCAAGTCACGCGGGCCTGCAGCAGAGAAAGTGGGCAGAGTCCTTCGAGGACCTATCTTGTCTGCTGCTGCCGTGGGGTTTTGAAGACTCCTAGCCTTCATACCGCGTGGGATTCTCTCCTCTGCTGCTACCGCAGAGTGATGAGGGTTTATGGTGGGCAGCTTACCCTCCCAATCAGTAGCGTTGTCATGAGGAGAATGGAGAATCCCCTGTTCTGCCTGCATACTTATTTCTTCGTAAGAATCATCTGCCTCTTGTTCATTATTTGAACTTGGAGTAGTAGTGTGATAAGAGGAAGGAGGATTCAGAATAGAATTTGGTGTATGTGGAGCATGTTGTAGGTTTGCACTAACAAAGGAATCAGTCTGAAATGCGGATGAGGGAATATATTCTCCATCATGTATTTCCTCCTTCATAGTTGGAAATATTGATTCATTAAACACCACATCCCGAATCTGAATAATTTTACTTTCAAATGGATTCCAAATACGAAAGCCAAATTGATCTTCATCGTAACCCATGAAGATACATTGCTGAGATTTAGAATCCAATTTGCTCCTTTTTTCTTTAGGAACATGAACAAATTTTTGGCAACCGAACACACGGAGATGAGAATAAGAGATCCATTTTCCCAACCACTCCTCTTCTAGGATACCAAAAATCCAAATGAGATGAAGGACTCCGATTAATTAGATACACAACTATATTGCAAGCCTCAACCCAAAATTACTTGCTTAAACTAGCCTTAGAAAGCATGCATCGTGCTTTCTTAAGGATAGTTTGGTTAAGTCTTTCCGCTGCTCCATTCTCTTGGGGAGTGAAGGGAACAATCTTAATTCTCCGAATACCTTGGTCTGCACAAAAATTGTCAAACTCCAAAGAGAAAAATTCTCTTTCATTATCCTTTTTCAAGTATTTAATCTTATGACCACTTTGATTTTCAACAAGTGCTTTGAAAATTTTAAATATTGAAAACACTTCAGATTTGCGAGAAATCATATAAATCCATACCTTCCTTGTACAATCATCAAGAAAAGTGACAAAGTAATTTGCCCCTCCATAAGAGGTTACCTCCGTAGGACCAAAGACGTCTGAGTGTATCAACTCCAATGGTGTTGTCTTCTTGTCATGACCATTCTTCAAGAAGCTGACTTGTTTTTGTTTCCCACAAAGGCAATGTTCGCAAAAATCCAAATCCGCGGATTGAAGACCGGGTAATTGATCTCAGTTCAGCATAACCTCAAGTCCTTTCTTGCTCATGTGACCCAATCTTTGATGCCAAAGAGAGACATCGCTTTCCACAAGAGTCATAGCATCTCCCACCTCACCAATAGTTTCAACAACATAAAGGTTGCCCACTTTATCGCCTTTTGCGATAACCATAGAACCACTAGTGACTTTCCATTTGTCCATGAGAGTGGTGAGAAAGCCTTGTGTATATATCTGACTCACGAAAATCAGATTTTTCTTTAATTTAGGAATATGACGAACATCTCTTAAAAATCATTTAACTCCTCCATTTAAATGCAAAAAAACATCACCTTTTCCAATAATTTCACATGAATTATTGTCCCCCAAATAAAATTTTCCAAACTCACCTTCTTGGTAGTTTGTAAACAAATTCGTGCATGAAGAGGTGTGAAAGGAAGCACCAGAATCTAGGACCCAAGGTTCAAATGTTGTGTCACTTGTGGAAAGAATTAAGATGCCATCATCTCTATCATGAGCTATGTTCGCTCTGCTGTCCAAATTTTGTTGTTGTTCCTTCTTGTATTTTCTACAATCTTTCTTGACATGGCCAAATTTTCCACAAAACCAACAACCGCCTTCTCTTCCTCTAGACTGTGATCTTCTAGCTGATTGTGGCCGTTGGTTGTAATTATTTCTACCACTATGCTGGCTTCTTCCTCTATTGTCAGTACTGACCATGGTAAGAGCATCACCGGATGGGGTGCCTTTGTTACTTCTTCTCTTATCTTCACTAAGTAAAGTGGCAACCACTTCATCGTAGACCAGCTTCTTCTTCGTGGAATTTGAAGTGCTAACAGCTGTAACTATGGGATCCCAACTATCGGGTAAGGAACATAACAAGATCATGGATTTGGCTTCGTCATCTTGTGTAATACTAACCGAGGTTGCTTGACATCATAAAGTGCTTAAATCATTTATATGATTTGACATCGCTGTCCCTTCCTTCATTTTCAATTTGTAGAGTCTCTTCATAATGAAGATTTTATTTGCAGCCGATGTCGTCTCATACATGCTCTGAAGTTTGTTCCAAATTTTTTTTGTTGTCTTTTTGTTCAACACATTGAACAAGACATTTTGCGATAGCGAAAGAAAGATTGATGCCATCGCCTTATCATCTATCTTCTTCCAATCTTCATCTGACATCGCAGCTGGTTTCTTAGTTTTTTCCTTCGAGTGTGATTGATAAATCTTGCTTGATCAGCAAGGAACGCATCTGCACTTTCCACAGGCTGAAGTTCTTTCCTATGAATTTCTCCACTTTCGTATCCTCCATCTTTCCAGAAATTCAACCCCGATTTCCAATCTACACAACCTATGCTCTGATACCAATTGAAAGCTTTTGAATGCAAAAGAGTAAACAACATACGCAAAGTAAAAGAGACAAATACACAACACATAGATCTATCCCGGTTCACCACAAATGTGGCTACATCTAGACTGCAGAGTATTGTATTAATGTAAAAGATCAATTACAAATAAGAAGGGGCAGCATATATAAAGACTCCAATGATAATACATAATGAAGAGTCATAATAGGAGGGAAAATAAGTTGTGACTGTTGGCCTTCACTTCTCAACACATTATAATATGAAGTGATATAATGAAAGTAAAGCGATTGTTTTATGAAGACCAACAAAACAATTTTGATAAATAAAGACATTGATGGAATATATGTTGGTTGACTTTATATAAATGGTTGAATTTCATCTTATTTTTATGCAATATATAAATGATGACCTCGCAATGCAACTAAAAGCATTGGATTTAATAGAAAATTGAAAACAAGACAAAACCTTTGTGAGTGTCAAACTCGTATATAAATAAAAACTAGAGCCACCCAAGTTTGGAGACTAAGGACTATAGAGACAACATATGGACATTTCTCAATGTATTTGTATTCAAAGAGTGGATGCGTAAATAGAGCAGTTGATTCATCTGTCAAAGGAGTGTTAATCATGATCACGTGATATGCACAGACCTTGTCTAATAAAGAGGCCACATAATATTTTAAGAATAGACGGATATTATATGTATACAATATGTGGATAGCAAAAGTTTTTGAATCATCACGATGTCCAACAAAATGAGAAAGCCCTGCCTGATGCACAGAGTCGACCCGATCTGTGAAGAAAGAAGGCAGATTTTTTTATCAGATGTTATCATTAGCAATGCTATGGAAGATGTGCACAATAGTTTGATTGAGTTTAGAAAATTCAAATAAAATGTTAATGCACGGGTGTTGATGGAATTTGAAATAACGGCTTAAAGAGAAATAAACAGTGAATGGGAACTCAGGAAACCACCAAGAAGCATATACCAAGATATGGTGTCGGACAAAGGTTATTGTGAGTTTATTTAAAACCCTAAATATAGTCCTAAGTATTATGTGGTGATTGATTGTTTGAGGGGCCTGATTCATAATCAAGAGACTTGACTAATATTCGGTGTCGCCCGCATAAGTTGAAGTATGAAAATTAATTAATATATTACGTGAGAGTGATTTTTGCATGAAAGATAGACAACTCTGTGTATTTCCCGAGAAGACCCTTCATTTTGATGCATAGCTGAAAGTATTGTGATTCGATGGTGATTTGTAATTCATAAAGAACCTTCAATTTTATGGGGATTTTCATTCTACCATTAAGTTCACATCTAATATTGTTGGTTGAGAACTTGTTGTAAGGGATGCCAATTGTTTCCATCATTTTTAAACTATGGGATCTACTTGTGTGGGGATTATTGGTGATGGTAGCATCTAGGATTACAAAACAAAGTTGAGACATCTCTTGAAGAGGAAGAGTCTATATTGATTATATGATCAATTTATTTGAAGAGGAAGAATTAAAATTCAGAGGGAGTTTGAAAATCCATCATAGGCAACCTTGGATGTGGAGGTTAGAGGGTTGATATCAGATTCAAAGGGAGTCTAACATATCTTCAAGAAGAAACCTTAGACGAGGAGGTCAGAAGGATGATATATGTTTCAGAGAGAGCCTGCTTAATGCATTTTTATCTGAGATGAAGAAATTTGAGATATCAACCCTTGTAATGCATTCTTCTTTGTGAGAGAGAAGTTTGAGGTGAAAGCCCTTGTTCCACCCTCTGGGAGTAGCCATCATGGATGTCATGTGTGTGACTCCGTGAAAAAACCACGTGAGAGAGTTCGTGATGATTTCCTTGTACTTGTGATATGAATATCTTTGTGAGGTGACGATCTCACAATGATAAGACTCTGTAATCCTGATTGTGAGGTGACGATCTCACAATGAAGATTTATTGAAATCCATTATGTTAGATGTCTAATGTTCAATATCACATGAGGTGGTATCCTAAGAACATGACATAAATGTTCAATATCACATGAGGTTGTATCCAAATAACATGACATAAATGTTCAATATCACTTGAGGTGGTATTCGAGGAACATAACATAATGGTAGCTATCTATTACTCAATATCACTTGAGGTGGTATCCGAGGAACTTAACATAATGGTAAATATCTATTGTTCAATATCACATAAGGTGATATCTGAAGAACATGCCATAATGATAGTTATAAAATGTTCAACATCACAAAATGTGATATCCGAGGAACATACCATTATGATAGATATATAATGTTTAATATCACTTAAGGTGATATCCGAGAACATAATGTTCAATATCACATGAGGTTATATTTGAAGAACATGCCATAATGATAGATATAAAATGTTTAATATGATAAAATGTGATATCCAAGGAGCATACCGTAATGATAGATATCTAATGTTCAATATCACTTAAGGTGATATTTGAGAACATAATGTTCAATATCACATGAGGTGGTATCCGAAGAAAATGCCAAAATGATAGATATAAAATGTTCAATATCACAAAATGTAGTATCCGAGGAGCATACCATAATGATAGATATCTAATGTTCAATATCACTTAAGGTGATATCTGAAAAATGTAAAATTCATTGTGATATTTATGGTGAACCATAATGATGCAATCATTATGATTCAACCTAATATGAATTCCTCCCTAGCTAAGAGGGGGTGTTAAAGGTAGCATCAGAAGGATGAACCTGAAGGAATTTGATCATCTCAAGAGATGCATTGCATCACTTGAGACAATGGTCAATTATCTATTATCGAGAAGGATTCCTCCCTAGCTAAGAGGGAGTATTGATTTTATTATAGCCGTGGTTAGAATCCACAGGCCGACATAGATATCACAAAGGTTGTGGTTATATTTATATTATTATTATGAGATGATATAATTATATTATTATGTGATAATATAATTATATTGTATGATAATATAATAATTATTATATTAATAATATAATAATTGTGATAATATTATTATATTAATAAATATGATTATTTAATATACACTTATATTATTATATAAGAGTGGTGTCCCTTGGTGAAAGGGCACCTCTCGCATACATATAATGAGATATGTGATCTCATTGAATGATACATAATGAAGTGAATAATATTATGTAGATCAATATAGATCAGATGCTCTAGGGAGATGATAGTTGTTCGTCTACGGTTCGGAGGGCAATGACATTGCTTGTTGTTAATCAAGCATTGTAAATTTCAACACTACTCCGCCTCCATCACACCATGTTGCAAAATGACCGACTTGGGAATCAACAAACTCTACAAATCCATCAAGTTAGCTATCCTCTTGTCTTTCTCATTCCTATTTGATTTCAACTTGTTTTTTATATTGCTAACCTTAGCACCAAAGTCAGTAGTAGGCTCATGTATAGGATCAAAATTTGCAACAAGAAATCTAAGCTCCTACTGAGCTTCACATTTTCCCTCTCTAAATCTTTCAATAAATGGGAAAAGTCAAAGATATATTTGAGTAACTCACCACCTTCATTTAATGCATCCTTTAACCGATTGAAAACCAAAGTAAGTGTTTTTTTGTCTATGACAATTGAATATGCTAACTTCTTTGATCTCTTCTCATATTCCTTCTCTGCTCTCAAAATAGAAGCATCCTCTAAACTCTTCATTTCATCACCAGTATTAGTAACCAAATGGGATAGTTTCTCTATCAGTGTGGCAGTCTCATCATACTGCACATTGCTTAATAAATTTGAAAGTAAATCTCTAGCAGGGTGCAAGCACAAAGTTGAGTGCCAATTGCGCGGAAGTCCGTGGCCAAAAAAAATTGGCAACCAGAAATGGGCACCCGTTTTGGTTCGGATACCCGTAGCAAAACGGGCACCCATTTTTTAAAAGTATTTAAAATTTGTTTTAAACCGTTTTGCAAATCATTTTCACAATTTGCAAAACGGGATCACATTTTTATCTGAACGGGTACCCATTTTTGAGAGCTACCACCGACCCCCTGCTGCCCTTTTTCCTACTACAGGTACGTATTATTGTTTTTTATTATTTTTTTTATTAAAAATCTTTTTTATTATTGTTTTTAATTAGTTTAATGTTAAAAATTGTATATTGTCTTTAATGTTTATAGTTTTTGA
>MU228434.1:828150-856130 GCA_018584345.1 Thuja plicata | reverse complement strand
GTCCTGAAACAGGCATTTTGAAAAAGAGGTTTTTAAACATGCCTACTAAATATATTTTCTACTATGTGGGTATTTAAATAAATTACATATTTGAAAAATAGACTCTGAGCACTACATTTTCTATTAGCGTATTTTTTTGATATTCAATCTCTAAGTGCCTCAAATTTTGACATCAATTGACAGACAACTTGAAAATCAGGAAAAACACTTCCACTTTTTGCCCAAAAAGTGGACTCAACTTCTTGCTGGCAACCAGCAATGAGAATTACTTGTGGTTCTTGCTGCATCCTTTTTTTATTTATTCTTTGACTTGATCACCACAACAAGTTCTATCATTTCCTTGGGGCTCATAGTGTTCAAGTCCATCTGTCCCTTATGTTGGTTCCTGGAACATGTTTACACTACAAAATAGAAACCAATTTTATCCTTCAATTTCTTATGGAGAAGCCAACTCGAATTATCAAAAATCTCTAGGACTTAGACAAACTAACAAGGACTTAACAAACCCTTCCGCACTTTAGACTTTGCAAGACTAGGGAGGGTGATCCCTTAATACCCTTTAAACATAACACTAAATTCATAACATGCATTAACAAAGAAAATAATTTTGAATATAATGCAATCAACATAACATGGAGATACTAGGTAATGACTGATTATCCATTGAACCTCAACCTGCATGGAGCATGAAATTGTGTATTTACACACATTCTAATACAAAACTAAAAATATACTTCGTTATTAATCAAAATTGATTTGAAATCAAGCTACTCTGAGCAGAACCCCAAAAACATGAGAACACAAATTAGATCAGTGCCCTATCCATTGGGCTATCATAAATTTGGCATACACTTGCATCTTTTGATAAGACTTTTGCTTAATAAGTTTTGAATCTAAGAAAAACATTGCCTTACAATATTTTTAAACTACATTTGTGACCTAATCGACTTATAAAAAATCCTTGAGTAAACCCTATGGATCTGTAATTCATATATTCAAGAATTTTAATTAATTCCTTGAACTAAAGCATGAATACAAACTACATACATCACAACAATACACTAAAAATAGTTATACCCTTAGTTTAATTAAAACAAAACACATAGAATTTACACGAAGGAGAGAATTAAGCTAGAAATATATATTTCCATTAATTTTTGAAGTTACTCCTATCATACAATATAGAGTAATTGAATCTAACTCAAACCTACAAGAAAATGGTGCTAAATTCATACATTTGCTCTGAAAATATTTTATAGTTTTCTCAAAATAACATTTAATTTTACCTGGACTAACAACCTTAACCATAAAATTCTACCAAAAATACTCAGCCCCATCTCCTGGTCTTGATTACCCTTTTATAGGAACAAGGGAAACAATACAAGCTAAGGGCCCAAGGAGACACATGTCAGTTTACTACTTACCAATTATAAAATATAATCAGTTACAAACTCTAGAATTAAGACAAAAATTAAATTTCCTGTAACTAAAAAAACTCACTTTGGCCTTAGCAAAACATCCAGCTGTTGAAAATTTTGACTTGGTAGGCCCGTGGCTGCAAAAGGATGTAACAAAACAAAATTTTAACATCTCTCCAAAATCCAGTAACCCAAAAAATGACCTATCAGTTGAGACTAAATTGCCTGCCTTTTACAAATCTATCATATAGATGCTAACCCATCTTTCAAAATCTTCATCAGTTGGCCATTGGTAGTTAATTATCTCACCTACTCTAACCCTGTAAGGTGTGTAATTTACTGCAACCTGGTTATTTTCCCTTTCAAAATTCTCATAAAATTTTTGGGTAGCAATGATTTTATCTATGCATTCTTCTAGTACACTTGTATCAAAATAATTATGTAGATGATATATATCTTTCATTTGACTCCTGATCAGCTTGTTCTTTCCACAATTTGAGAGGTTTCACATTCTCCTCCCTGTTTTTAATCTGAGATATCAAAGTGTCCTTAAAATCATTGAAACTAGCTAAAAGTACTTTGCCCTTTCTCTCAATTCCTTCTGGTACAATCTGAAAAATTATGAAGTTCCTTTACCAAGGCATACATGGGATGTAGCTCCCGAGGCTTATCTTTGTGGAAGCTAGAAGAAATAACCATAGTTTTGAGATTATCAACTCTTCTTATCCACTTATCCACAATTGACATAAAACCAGCCTTATCATTTGCAAGATTTCTGACTGCAGTAAACATAAAAGAATATAAATCATGAACATGAGCCAACTTGACCTCAAACTTATGGTATAGATCATGATCCAATACAATATATATTATCTCCCTTTGTTTCTCATATGAATCTTGTCTGGTATCCTTCAACTTCTTTTCCACTTCATCAATCCTTTCAAGGCACTGCGCCTTGGTTGGGTCCAAAGAGCATGCTATCTCATCAACTTCTGGCAGTGTTTGGACTACTAGAGGATTACAAAAAAAAAGCTGCCGACTAGATTTAGTAAGAGGATTCACCCCAACAAGGGACATAATAGTAGTGGAAGTAGAGACACTAGACTCTGTATCTTTTATCTTTTATTCTATTATACGATATGTAGCTTGTAATTCCACAAAAGAATTATGTAATTTCCCATACTTACTAAATAATTCCTCATATTTCTCCCTATATTCTAACTTTTCTGCTTCTTCTCTTTTAGTAGTTTCTTTAGATAACAAGGTAACATTAACCGCGAGACTTTCAAGTTCAACACTTGATATTCATGAAGTGCTCTTGATCATTAAGCTACCCCCAAAATTAGGGTGACCTCCTCTAGAACTTGGTGAACTCACCTCCTACAAAAAGGACCAAATAGCCAAAGCTACATAGTCTTAAATCCAAGCTGATCCTCTCAATTATGTTCTTGCTACTTCCTTATACCTATGCAAAGGCTCCTTCGATTTTCTTATAGCATCTAGTGCTACTGCATCAACAATACCCCAATCTGGGAGTAACAACACACCAACATATTTCACAATTTTTATTCCCTCCTTTGGTGTCAAAGCATTAAATTTATTCATCATTTCAGATTTAATTTCCTCTTCATATTCATGTGAAGGCCTGTCTATTTTTGCAACAATCTTCTCCTCACATCTCTTGTTTTAATATGGTATCCTATTTTTCCAGATCCATTGTAGAAAAGCCTTGCTCCTCACAAACTTATCATCACTAATAAAAGCCTCACATGCATCTTTTATGGCATCTCTATATGCCACACCTTGAATATCCTATGAAGTGAAATCAAAACCTGGGGCTATAGGCTCATCAAGCATTCCCATCTGAACCTCTTTATCTGTGATAGTAACCATACCCCTTTCATCAATTCCACTAATCATATGAGTTTTCTTTATTTTATTTTTAGGTGGTTTCATGGGTGTATCTGGTGGAGAATCAGCATATTCAACAATCCTTATACCTCCCAAAGGTATGATAGGTGGTAAAGTAGTAGGGACATCATCAGTAACATTTTCCTTCCCCTTTCTCCTTGAATCATGAACCTGTTAGGAATAACAGTCCACAAGAACAACTAAGAGGGGGGGAGAATTAGTTGTGAGTAGAATATTAAAATTTAAACTTTATAAACCAAAACCTCAATGTAGATGATAACATAGTAAATTCCAACATAATAACATAATACTTATTGTCGAGGAAACCCTGTTAAAGGTAAAACCCAGGTGGGAATTAGCACCCACAGATAATGTACTGAGAGTATAGTATCCCTGTTAAAAAAATTAGCCCTGTTAGGAGCTTATTACAACATTACAGTACACAGTCCCTATTAAAGGACACACCTTGTTAGGAGTCAATAAAAATAGTGGTCTCACTTCCCAAAGAAGGTTAAGGCCACCCTCAAGGATTTACAATTTGAACAAGTGTATATAGAAAATATACAATCTAGTGAACTTTCTGATAGCAACTGTCTTTAATTAGTCAGCTCCAATGAAGTATTCTTATCACAAACTCTTCTCTACATCCAACAGCCAACAAGCCTCACAAATTTCACACATATCTGCCTTTTCAATCTCTACCACATCTTTCCAAAAGAAAATATCTCTCATATATACCCTATTACAATAATTCATTAGGTTGGCCAATTAAGATTTCCAAATACAGAAATAAATAATTAGGTCAGCCAATTAGGATTTCCCAATATACAAATAATTGTTTAAACCCTTGCTAAGATACACACGGTACCTATAAAAATTAAACATCAATTACAATCCATCAGTTATACTCCAAGATCCGCAATCCACGCTCACAATTCATAATACATGCTACATGTTTGAAGTCGGCCACCAAATAGGTCTCCTCCAAAATACACGCCACAAATGATGTCACTAGTACTATCACAAGTATCGATCAACAAAGAACATTCCTCAATGTTTCCTCTATCATCCCATAAGCTATCATACTCTGAAACATCTTCATTTATAAGATATACACAGAATACAAAGAAATGCTCTGTCAAGCATTTCTGTCACATTCCAGAAACCAGTCTTCACTAAATCATCTGTAACATCACCAATATGTAACCTCAAGTCAAGCAACCTTAGAAATAAGGTCATTGCACATCTCTCTCCATTTCCCTATCTTTGATCATTCTGAATCATCCGTACAATGTCTGTACACTTCATCTAGTCAAATAACCATTCTGTTCTTTTTACAAAAAACATAGGTTAACATCAATGACAAAACATGAATATCAACAACATAAATAGTATCCAAATATGATATCATCCAACAATATCCCCCTTTGGCATTGATGGTAACATATGGGAAAATCCATCAACCCAAAAAGTACTCTCTCTCAATACAATCTTCTCAATATCCTCAACATAAATCTCCCCAAAACAGTAGGGATTTTCACATAGAATCTTTCCCCCTTTGGAAGAAATGGCAAAGGGTGCCATAACTCAACTATAATCTGCTATAAGGTGTAGATTTTTCAAATCTTCATGTCCAACAACCAAGTGCAAAATCACCCAAATGTGCTCCATAGTGTTCCTGCGATCACTCCCCATGAGGAGTAGATCCATACATCAAGTATAGATAATGATATAGCTCTGAAAGCCACTGGATTGATGCATGTCTGCATCAATTAATTATAACTAAGAGGGTCTCTCACCCTAAGAATTCTTCTAAGATATTCAAAAGCATCTTTTGGAAAAGGTTTTGTAAATATATCTGCTATCTGTTCCTTTGTGCTAATATACTCCATTCTAATCTCTTTCTCTTCTACCTTCTCCCTCAAGAAATGATACTTAATAGAAATATTTTTAGTCTTTGAATGCATTACATGATTATTTGACATATTCGTTGTGCTCTAGCGTTATCACAGTGGATAACCACTGGATCTTCAAAAATTATTCCAATTTCCATCAGCATTTTTTTCATCCAAACAACTTGTGTACAATTTATTGCAGCAACAACATACTCTGATTCAATAGTAGACTAACCAATATAGTCCTGCTTCTTACTTAACCAAGAAACTAGCCTTTTACCAAGGAAAAATGCTCCACCATGTGTACTCTTTCTATCATCCACATTACCTGGCAATCAACATCAGTATAAGCCTGCAAAATAAAGTCATTTGATTTTTCATACCACAATCCATATTCTATTGTTCGTTTCAAGTATCTGAAGATTCTTTTCACAATAGCAAGGTGTGTCTCTTTAGGATCTACTTGATATCTTGCCAAAATTCCAACTGCATTGGAAATATCTGGTCTAGTGTGAGTTAGATATTGTAGACTACTAATAATCAATCTGTACTTTGTCTGAAAAACACTTTGAGTCTCATCATTACTAGTCAGCTTGTATCTAGTCACCATGGGTGTCTCAACAGGTTTACAATCTTCCATTCCAAAAAATTTCAACATTTCCTTAAGATACTTGGTCTGAGATATAAAATAGCATTCTTACTCTGATTAATTTACAAACCAAGAAAAAAATTTCATCTCACCAATCATTGACATTTCAAATTCATTTTCCATTTATGTAGAGAACTTCTTACTCGTCTTATCATTGCCTCCAAAAATGATATCATCAACAAAAACTTCTATGATTAAGATTTCATCTTCACCAGTTCTTAAATATAAATTACTGTCTGCATTACCTTTTCTAAAACCAAGACAAATTAAGTACTTGTCCAGTCTTGCATACCATGCTCTCGGTGCTTGTTTTAGTCCATACAATGCTTTCTTCAACTTACATACCATGTCTTCATCTTTTGTCAAAGGAAATCCATCAGGTTTCTCTATGCATACTTATTCTTCCAAATCTCCATTCAAGAATGTTGACTTCACATCCATCTGATATACTTTAAAGTCTTTATATGCAACATAAACAAGAAATAATATCACAACTTCTAGCCTAACAACAAGAGAAATTTTTTCTTCAAAGTCTATTCCTTCTTGTTGCGAGTAGCCTTTACAAACTAGTCTAGCCTTATTTCTTAACACTATTCCTTCCTCATCTATCTTGTTTCTGAAAACCCATTTAGTTCCTATCACATTTTTGTTCTTAGGTCTTGGAACCAATTCCCAAGTATTGTTTCTCTTTATCTGTTCAAGTTCTTCTTCCATAACTTTAGTCCAAGATTCATCTCTACATGATTCATCAATAGTTTTCAGTTCAACTTGAGAAATCAAACAAATTTCATCTCTAACTCTAGATCTAGTCATCATACCTTTACTTGCATCACCAATAGTTTGATCTTCAGGATGGTTCTTCTTAACATACCTCAGAGCCTTAGGAGTCTTAGTAACCTCAATCAACTCATATTCACTCTCATTATTAACCATCAAAGGTTCTTCAGGTTTAGTAGTGACCTCTTTTATCTTTGCAATCCGACCACAATCATATATTCTTTCCTGAATCTAAAACTTTTCATCTATCCTCACATTGGGGCTTTCAATCAACTTTCTCAATCTCATATTGAAACATTTATATGATTTTCTCTTAGTAGAATAACCAGGAAAAATACCTTCATCACTTCTAGCATCAAACTTCCCTATCTCATCATCTCTTTTGATATAACAATTATTTCCAAATATTTTGAAATATTTTACAGTAGGTGTATGATCAAACCATAGTTCATAAGGAGTCTTACTTGTACCTTCTTTGATATGAATTCTGTTCAAGGTGTACATAGAAGTACCAACCGATTCCCTCCACTAAACATGTGATACATTTCCTTCCAGCAAAATCTAATATTTTTCTATTTCTTTGCTCTATTATCCCATTTTGTTGTAGTTTCCTAGGTGCAGATGTTTGTCTGTACCTGGCACCAGGTGCTGATTCAATAATAGGTCTATCTTCTAGCTCACCTTCCTTGGGCCTAAGAGGTACAATCAAATTTTTAACCTCTTTAGCTGGAGAGGTGTGTTAAAAAACTCTTGTAATTGGAATATTTCTATAAATTTTTTCCAATAGGGCCAACTTATCCTTAGTTGCCTCCATGATCTCTTCATAGTTTTGTATTAAGCCTCTTATTTTGTTTGGAAAAGGAGTGAATTCCATCAAAGGATCATATAAGGCATCCATCTCTTTAACTATAACTAACAAATTCTTGTACGCCACCCATGTTTCTTTATACTCCTCCTGTCGCTTCAAATAAAATTGATTTGCAATGATATCCTCAAGGTAATAGAAAATATTCTCCCTCTGAGGCATTCTAATTCTTAATTTGAACATGTTGAAGAAATTTTCCTGGTCACTATATCTGGCAATAGTATTGCACAAATGGTAGGGTTCAAATAACTTATCAAAGTGCACCCAAACACCTCTTGTTAAAACAAAATAAAGTATGACTGTATAATCAGGAAAAAATGTCCCTTTTGCCTTCCCTACCAATTTTGCTTCTTTAATTTGGTTGATCTGCCATATCACCTTTACAAAACCTAATCTCAAGGGTACCTCAAAAGGAAAAACATGTGGTGTACCCTCAAATCCATATACCATTAAGACTGTGCTAATAGGGTATGGTATCACATCACCCCAATTATGTGAAATGCTCAACTCAAGCCTCATGTCTTTTGGTCTTAAAAATGCATGGAGATCTATAGGAATCTTGGTTACATTTTCAATCAACCTATACCTAAGGATAGATGTAAAAACATTATAAAAGCTCACAAATGTAGCCTCACTTCTGTCCCATGACATATCCATTGTCCAAATTTGTAATAGTACTTCTCCTCATATTACTCTCATTAATTTCATACTTTGAGAAAAGAAATCTACCTGTTTAAAAAGAATCATATGCATTAACAATGAATACTGGTAGAAGAAACACTACCCCTATCATTCTTCACCAATTGTAATCCCTCATGTGTCTTATCTTCTAGATAAGGTGAAAAATCGTACACATTTGTGAATCCAGGACGATGTATTTGAATGACCATATGCGTAAATTTTTGTGGCAATACACTGCTTGGGTCCCTACAAATCACCTGACATAATGAATATAAGGTTTCCCTAGCCTGCAAGGAAAAATCCTCAATAGGAAAAGGATCTAAGGAACTAGGCCCAACATAATATTTTCAATCTTTAACGCTCGCCAAATGATGAGACAATGGAGCTCCGCTTACATAATTTATTAAACTTTTATAATCCTCTAAAAAGGCCTCCATGTTGATTTTTTCTAACTGCACTGATGGATCACTTAACCCAAAAACCTATCTTACTTCATCACTGGTTATCTTGACCAAGACCTCACCATTTATTTCTGTAACAAATCTCAGCACAAGGTCATACTTATCCGCAATATCCCGCAATAAATCTACATCCATAAAAATCTAGGGACCACAACCCTACCTAGGTCAAACTGCCAGGCATTAGACCATGGGTTCTCCAATTTCCTTTTTCCTATCCACATTTAGAACAATTCAATACCCGTCATTGGAATTCTAGCATTAAAAACCATACACGCCTTATCCACCAATCCTTCACCAAGGGATTTTCTAGCTGAAAAGAATTATCCCTACCTTGTATCACTAGTTGAACCCTTTAATTGATCTAAGAAATCATCATAAAATTTTCTCCTCTAATACTCTATTTTTATTGAATGGTTTCTTATAGGACCCATCTCCCCTTTTACAAAATTTAGACCAAACCGAGAAAATAGAAGCTAGGGCACAATGAGAAGCTAAAATTTTTGCAACTCTACTCAAATATTTATCAACCCACGACATCCAATTTCAACAACCCTCCACCATTCAAAAACCATAAATGCATACAAAATTTACCAAGATTCACCCTTTAAAAAAAAATAGGATAGCGAGAAGATGAACTTACAACTTTTCTTCTCACTACCCTAATCAATTCTTTAGAGAAAAACATGAATCACCGTGGCCTTAAAATGCTAGAGTAACAAAATCACATCCCTTTTCCCTTTTGAATTAAAAAAAAAAAATCTGCAACAAACAACAAGAAACGCAAAATAAAATTGTCAATTCTTCCATGAATTCTTCATTCACATGAGCAACGGTCTCCAATTGATTTGAAAAAGATTTGAATAACAACCATTAATCCTCCTGATCGTACGACACACATTAGTCAATCTAAACTTACTGTCAAGATGGCTTACACCACATCCTAAACATCATCAAATTTGATCCCACCAATCATAAGTTCTCTGCACACCTCTGGGCACGTGGATTCATATCGCGAATTCACAACCGTTAAAAGTCTTAATATTTTTTATCACGAATCAACAACAACCGTCGTTCTTAGCCGATCTTTACCTGATGATCAACACTATAGCCTTTTTTTATTTTAACTAAATCTCGAATAACTTTATCATTTATAGTTCATAATATCACCACTCAAAAGCGCACACAAAAAAAAAGACTCCACTAGTACCATGATAGATAACAAACCACAAACCATAACTTGATGCAGAGGGTTTGGGGTCTTGAATGAAACTATCTTGCTATGCTATCTTCTAGGCTCTTTGAACCATTTAATGGTTCTTTCTTTGCAAATTTCTTCTCCACCTTCCCAAGTGTCCTAGGAATTTTCTTGAGGCTCCTTCCAAGTCCTTTCTTCCCAAATTAATCCTCACTTCTCTAGGAGATCCAATCTCCCTCTCCAAGATCCTGTTCTTTCACTTCCTCTCTCAAGAACCCAAACCCTTGAACTTAGGATATTTCCATGGACTTGCAACAGGCCATGTGTGGATGTGATTCACCTTCTTTCATCTATGTTTCATTCTCCTTTAGCCTTTGATTCTACTACAATAAATTCACAAGCCAACCTTGTCAGTAACATGCCTAATAGAGACCTAATTGCATTAGGCCCAATTCATGAGTTTTTTTATGAATGTTTCTCAAATTTACCACATAACCCTAACATCTATTACTACTTTTGGATACCCATTATCCCCCTCCTTTAAATAATTCAAAATAGGTTATGGGTTCCTTGATTGGTTAGGTCAACTCGTAGGGGTGCAAATTAGGTCTTCCTAGGTCTGTACCAGTCTATGACAAATAAATTATAAGAAATATTCACTAGTAGATTAGGAACAAACCAAAAACACTTGGATTAGGTCTATATGAACACCAATATTCCTTTCCTGAAACATTTATCACACCCACACACCTGTATTTGTATAAATTATAAACCATTTCCTCATATCAGGCTTGTCACATTCTTCATGCCAAGCCTAGGGCATCATGGGAAAAAAGGTGTTTCTACCTCCACAACCATAACACCTACAAAAATTAATAAAATACAAGATATTATAACATTCCCGAAATATTCAACGTGTTCCCATGGAGGAATGTTATAATTTAGGGCCTTTCGCATACAAACCCTCAAATTTAGGATTTATAGACCCATTTTGATTCAAACTAATACTACTCCTATCTATGAACACTTAAGCACTTAAAACCAAAATAAAACATCCTATTACACCACCATTCCCTTGGATTTCTTCTACCAATACGTACAAAGCCGTACACTACTCTGAAACAACAAATTAACAGGAAAAACACAGTAATTAGAGAGAAAAACTTAACTTTTCTTTCCAAATATGGAGAGAAATTTATAGTTTTTGACCAATTAATTACACATATTAAAAAACATTTCATATTCATTATTTAATGAATACAATGGATCCAAAATATTTTTTCCAAATTTTTTGTTGGATTATGATGAACACATGACATTTGGAAGGAATATGGTGATATGCTCTTGACGGTGATGTGGATTGATCAATAAACCTACATAACCTTGATATTATAGCAATAATAATATGATCAAAATGGTAACATAAGTTTGATAATATAATATAACATGATAGCTAGATTGGATAAGATGATAATTGATAGATTTATTAAGTTATAGGGCCTCTAGATATAGAGTTGTTAAGAGGCAAAAATTAAGAACTATGGATAAGAGGTTAAGTGTGTTGGAAAAATAGAAATACACACTACAGATATGGATGAGTGTTGTCATTCATGGAAAATATGATTTTTAGACCCTAATTCCATGTGCGCAAATCATTAGGAGCTCAAATTGAAAGTTAGAAGGGATTTTGGTTAACTATAGAGTGAAGAACAAAGTATTATGCATGTGTAGTTAGTTTTTGGATCAGTGAAGACTCCCAGGTTAATATTTTTGGGTGCGCACCTAGGGTGAGTTTATTTGAGGTATATTCATGCTAATTCCAAATTATGGTAACAAGATCTTATGGCACGTAAAAGTTACATGCTTCTGAGTGATAATTTTTGAGGTTGACAATCAAAATAGTCGACATGGATGAAAAATCTTATAGTGCATAGTGGTAAATTATTTTTAATGATCAAAGCTTATTCAAATGAGTCAATATGATAGGTATAAATGTATATCAATGATCATATTTATTTTAATTGACAAATTCAATCTTGTTTTTTGTGGCTAAAGGTCAAAACGATTTACGTATCCCTAGAACATTTTTATGCCAACATTGTGAGATCAAATTTTTGGTTGGGCAAGTATAAAATTGATGAGTTAGCTTATGGATAATTTTATGGTTATTGTCTATGCATTCTAGTGAAGTGAAATCTTTTGTTGTGCAAGTTTTTGTGCGAAATTTGTATATTTGATATTCTAATTTGTGAAGAGCAGGTTTATAAGGCAGTGAGAGATAATATATTTCAGATTTGACTTTTGTACTTACATGGAACTGTAATTAAGAATTAGTAGATGTTATTTTGGGCAGTTCATTACCTACTCATCATTGTGTTGATCTTTATACGGTAGTGAGCCTTTTATGTTGGTTTGTAGCCCTTTTTGTATTGAGCAGTAAGCTCTAGGCAGTAAGTCTAAATGTAAGTGCATTCCTATCTACTTGTAAGATAATATTTCTGTAGAGTATTGGCTTGTGGGTGTCATCCCCACCAAGGGTTTTCTCCTAACAGGGGTTCCATGATAAAAATCCATGTGTTATATGGTGTTGTTCTTATTTTCTTTATGTTCATGCACTTTACTTTTCAGTTTATGCATTAAGTGGATGAAACTAAATTAGGAAGTTGAGGAATTAATTAATAAAATATATTTATTTAATTAAGGATATTAAAATACAATAGAAATAAAGATGGGATTCATTAACTAAATAATATATTTATTTAATTAATAGGTTAGGGTAGGCTAAAATTAGGTGTGTCTTGTTAAGGGACAATTTAAGGTATCTAAATATTTATTTAGAACTAGTTCCCTAATACTTGGCACCTAGATCTATTTGAACTAAATAATTAAAAGAAATTAGGCCCAAACAATCAACTTAATCAAAATTTATGGTGTTTAGAAGTTGGGTTTTTTTGTATTGTAAATGTAAATTCATTTATTCAATATGTATAAAAGATCTATAAGAGAGAGTTATAGTTGTCGACCAACTAATTACAAATTTTACAACATGTCATGAGTCATATCTTAATGAAGATAATGGATCCAAAATAAAGTTTTCATGTTTTTTTTATCGGATTATGATGAACCTATGCCATGTGGAAGGAATATGGCATTTTTATTTTTTTGGTGATTTTAGCTCATAGTTTCATGTATTTTGTCTCATTTTATTGGGTTCTTGATATGGAGGTTTTCTCTAGTGAATTTTATAGATATTGTTTGTGTTGATGACAATTATTCAATTGTGTATTGTCATTGATGTTTACACAAGTATAGTGATGTTCACACAAATGTCTAATCCTATCCGAGCACAGTCAGTTCACACCAAGCACTCCCAGGCATTGAAAACAGCCAAAGTGTTTTTCAGTTCTAGCCGAGTTCACTTGGGCATTATAGTGTTGGTCGGGTGTTGAAGGATTTCGGTGTTGACCGAGTTAAACAGTTAGTTTCAGCCGACTAACAATAGTTTATATTTTATGGATAATTGGTTATATGCAGCCGAAAGACATGAGTTTTATTATTTATTTGGAAGGATATTAAGGTTGAATTGACAAGGCTTATCATATATATATATATATATATTAGGTCAAGTTTGGATTGAATTAGTGGAAGATAAAGTGTATATGTTTATGACATGAAGAGTGAAGGAGAAATCAGATGGGATTCTGATTGAGGACAAAACACAAAGAATTGAAATAGAATATCTGATCAATGAGGATCAAGTAATTAAATCCATAATAGAGATCTGAATCAGCAAAGACAGTTACTTATCAAAGCAGGTCAATCCATTGTTACTTTCTAACAATTGTAGCAGTGATCAAAATCTCTTAACAGAGTAGACTTAACAGCCTTTTGCAAATAATCTCACAAGGTGACATTTCTACATTGAAGTGTTATAAGACCTCTAACAAGGCCACTCCTTACAGGGGGATTAAATCCTCTAACAGGGTCACACCTAACAGTGTGTTATTGTAACCTTTAACAAGGTTGGCTCCTAACAGGGATCACTTTAGAAGAGTGAAAAACAGTGAGTAGTTGCAATTGGTGGTTTTTACCATATTGGGTTTCCATGTTAAATCTTGGTGTTATCTATGTACATTTCATTTGATTTATGGTTTATGTTTCTGCAATTAATTACTAAAGGATAATCACAGTTAATATCTTAAGATTTGCTATGTTAATTGAGTGAGTAGAATATCCGTGTTAACTGAGCAACAGTGAAAATTTTGTTTAAGACATCTAAGGGACTTGGATTTGTTTTTGTAGTAACTAATTCACCCCTCCCCTCTTAGTTACTCAACTCATTTCCAACAATTGGTATCAGAGCTGCAAGTGCTTACAGGGAAGTTTTCAAGGCCTAAGCTAAAGATCAAATATGTCTTACAGAAGGGAGATCCCGAAGCTTAACAAAGACAATTTTGCTGCATGGAAAGATTTGATGAGGCTACATATATATACCATTGGAGATATTGGTTTGTAATTCTTGGACTATAGGTATGTGGAACCACCAAGACCTTTGACTGTGGATCAGATGATAGACATGAAGTATCATAACATAATGATGATTGATATAGCCTCTGCACTCACCTATTTTGAATTTGATGAAGTCAAGGACTGCCCTACTACCTTTGATATGTGGAACAAACTACATGATATTCATGGAGGAGATGTCAATGTAAAGAGAGCCAAAGCAAAAAGTCTTCGAGGTTAATTTGATCAAATGAAAATGAAAGAAGGAGAGGACATTACAAAATACAGTGAAAGAATCAAGAAAAGTTTCAGTGTCATCAGAGCTTCCAGTGGAGTAATTGAAGACACAACAATGGTTGGTAAGGTATTGAGAACTTTACTTCCTATCTACGCAATTAGATTTTCAGCTCTTCAAGAGATGAGATGCAGTAATGGTATAACTCTAGATGGATTGGTTGGAAGACTTACAACCTTTGAGTTGGATAAATTTGATAATTACTCTCCTAATCTTAGCAATCTTAAGTCTGAATTCAAAGATAAATTAAACCTTGGAAAGATGAAAGGAAAATAGATTGACAGTGACTGTGATGATGAAGATTTGGAAATCATTGAAGCATTACTTGCAAGGAGAGCTGCAAAAGGAAAATGATAGTATAAAGGAAGAATACTGTTAATTTTCTTTTCATGTGATGAAGTTGGTCACATTACTGCTAAGTGTCCTAACAAGGAAGACAAAGGTGAGAAAAATTTCAACAAGTACAAAAGCAAGAAAGATTTCAAAAGCTACAAAAGCTAAAAAGACAAAGGTAAGAAATCCTGTTACATTGCTAAAGATTCTGATAGTGATGAAGATGAAGATGAAATGGTTTATATTTCTATTAAGGATGAGTCAGATAATGAAGATAATGAAAAGACAACACTATATTCTCATATTAGCAAAAATGACACTTGGATAATTGATAGTGGTTGTTCTCACCACATGATTGGTGATAAAACCAAATTTGAACATATTGAGCACTATGATGGTGGGAGTGTGAGTTTTGGAACCCTGTTATGTGAAAGGTAAAGGTTATATTTCTTTGACAGAAGGAATCAAATGTGATAATACTTATTGGGTTGAAGGACTAAGACACAATCTACTAAGTGTGGCACAGCTGAATAACATTGGTTTCAAGGTAGAATTCATGAATGGTAAGGCCAAGCTCTTGGATGGTAAGGGAAACCTAGTTGGAACTGGCAGACAAACAAAAGGTAATCTATTTTATCTTGATCTCAATGAAAGTTCTTGTTTTATTGCACAAGTAGAAGAAAGATGATTATGGCATAAAAGGTTATGTTATGTGAACTTTGATAACCTGGTTAGCATAAGAAAGAACAAAAGAGTAAGAGGAATTCCTATTCTAAAGAAACCCAAATTAGCAATATGCAAACAATGTCAAATTGGGAAGATGGGAAAAACTAGCTTCAAGAGAAAGAATTAAAATACAGGAGAAGTTTTGGAATTGGTACATACTGATTTATGTGGACCAATTGGAACAAAAAGTTACACAGGTGAGAATTATTTCATTCTATTTGTTGATGATCATTCCAGAATGATGACTATTATGTTTCTCAAAGAAAAATCAGAAGCCTTTCACAAATTCAAATGGTACCTAACCAGAGTTGAAAAAGAAACAAGAAAGAAACTTAAATGCCTAAGATCTGACAAAGGAGGAGAATTCATCTCTAATGAATTCAATGAATTCTTCAATGAAAGAGGAATAAAAAGACAAGTATCTACCCCAGGTACTCCACAACAAGATGGTATAGTAGAAAGAAGGAACATATCTATTATGGATTGTGCAAGAACCTTGATTATTGGAAATAATGTTGCTACCAAATACTGGAAGGAAGCCATCAACACTGCAATTTGCACCTTGAACCGAGTCACAAACTGAAGAAACCAATTCACAAACAAAGGGAACAGAGTCACAGACAGAGGCACCCAAGTCTCAGACAGTGGAACCCGAGTATCAGACATAAGAACAAAATAGAACTTTTGAGCATGGTGAACCAAGTGGAACAAGCCCAAAATCAAGAAGGAAGGCTCTTGTACTTGTAAGATATGTGAGAAGGCATCATGCACCTAAACAAATAATTGGAGATCAGACAAAAGGTGTAATGAGAAGGAACAAAATCAAAGGTACATGTTTGCTTAGTGAAATTGAACCTAGAACTATTAAAGATGCATTGAATCAATGAATGAAGATATTCAGAAGATAGAAAAGAACAAAATGTGGACTCTTGTACCTATACCAAAAGATAAAAATGTGATTGGTAAAAAGTGGGTTTTTAGAAACAAGATGAATTAAAAAAGAGAAGGTTCCAGAAATAAGGAAATATTAGTATGTAAAGGACATGCTCAAGAAGAGGGTATTGATTATGGAGAAAATTTTACTCTTGTTGCAAGAATTGAAGGAGTCAGAACTCTTCTGGCATATCCTACACACAAAGGATACAAGGTATATCAAATGGATATAAAATCTACATTCCTGAATGGAATTCTTGAAGAAGAAGTCTATATTGAGAAACCTTAAGGTTTTGTAGATCCTAACAAAAGGAATATTGTTTGAAAATTACACAAAGCATTGTATGGACTAAAGAAAGCTCCTAGAGCCTAGTATGAAAGACTGCATGGTTACTTGATAAGCATTGGATTTTAGAGAACTAATGACAATAGTAGCTTTTATATTAAACAAGGACCTCAGAATAAAATACTATTAGCATAAATATTTGTTGATGATATATTGTTTACTGGATATGATGACTTATGCAAAGCATTCTTCGAAGCTATGAGTAAGGAATCTGAAATGTCTATGTTTGGTGAAATCAATTTCTTTGTTGGATTACAAGTCTATCAGATGAAGGATGGTAATTATTATGCTCTGCATACCCATCCCTACATTTTGTAGGCAAAATGTTGGGGCCCCCTTTTTGCTTTTTGCCCTTTTCCTTGGTTTCTTTTGTTTCCACTATTTTCCCTTCGGGCTTTGCTTCCGCGAGGGTTGTCTTTCTTTTGTTTTTGTCTTCTCGTGTCTTTGGGACCCGGTCATGGAGTTTGTTTGTTCTTTTAAGTCGGCCGGATCCCAGACTCCGGGATTCTCTGTCATCATCTCTTCTTTCACGGGAAGGTATGGCTGCACGGAATCCCCAGTCCCGGAGTCTGAAGGTTTGCTTGTGCCAGAATTTGTGGAAAGAACACAACACATTTTTACCCTAAGGGTATAAATGGGAGCTACCTAATATTTTCACATTTACCGTAATTAAAGCACTCAAAGCAATTTTAAGGTGATTAAGGCGATTAAACAACAAATTGCTCCTTGTGCTTAGTGGTTAATTAAACAGTAATTTGCAGTGCTTATTCATGGTTGTTCAAAGGATAACTCATTGCATAGCATCTCTGTGCTCATATTCCTTGCATCCCCCCTGTTTCTAGGTAGGCCCTCACATTTTCCCTCTAGTTTCTATTCTTTTGGTTCTCGCTTTTTTTGTATGGTTTTATTTTTATTTTGCTTTTGCTTTCGTCTCTGGTTTTGCTTTCTGTCGCCTCCCATTGGTGGGTTGGATCTGCCAAAGGGTTGTCTGCCCTCTATGCAGTTATAATTTAAGTGTAAATGCTTTTTATATTTTATTAGGTTTTTGTGTAAATACCTCTATAAGTTTTTTTATATATATTGTACATTATGTAAATGTCTGTTTGCGTCTGTATATATGCCTATTTTTGGCCAAGTCTGTGAGTCGCGCTTTGGCCCTTGCTTGTGCTTCTCTATTTATATATGTCCTTGTATAATCCACACTTTACCTAGTGGCAAGTTCGTCACACTCCATGCGTCAAAAGCTCCAAATTTGGAGCTCGTCCAAGAGAGATGTTGGTCTCATTCAAACTCGGCACCTTGCTAGTTTCGGCCATGACAGTTTTATTTCTCCTCCGTCAAGTCAGTCTTAATGATGGGTTAAGTCTCCCACACATGCATTCAAGTCTAGCCCAAGTGGCATTCATTTCCATGTGTGTTCAAATAGTTGTCGGTGTAAATTCCATTACTCCCTTTACTGCATAGCCACGTGGATTTCCAACGTCAGCCTAGTGCGGCTCATTTCTGGTCATGTCAATAATGGTTAATTTTCCTGACTCTGGGTCCCAAGTCTTCGTTTACTCCTTGTTTCTTTCTCATCACATGTGCTGGAGTCCCTGGAGGTCTGGGGAGAGGTCAAATTCCTAAGTCACTCTTATTACATATGTATCTTTTTGGGGTTTGACATGAGCTAACAATTCTTTCAGGCACAGATGCGATGCGATGGTAAGATCTTTGAAATTTGGAATAATTCTTTGTTTTATATAAATATTGATGGTCGTCTTGCCTTGAAGGTTACTGAAGTACCACTCATCAATCATGTTGGAAGCTTCTGCATCATCTCTACCCGGGATTCCAGATCTCCACACCACTGCTGCCACTTGGGAAATTGTCAGAACAAAGGCCGAGAAGGCCCTGGAAAAACTCCCGTTGACAATGAAGTATTTGAAGGGAGACACCATTGCGGGATCAAAGGTTGATTCCAAACTTTAGCTGATCACCGACACCAGTGTCAGAATGTGGGCCGAAATCCAGGCCCTAGTGAAGATGATGTTCATACAATGGACGGCCGAAGATCCATTGGCTATTAATGTGGGCAATTTCAGGATCCTAAAATCTGCTTGTTTCCCCTTCTTTGTGCAAGCCCTAGAGCTCATTGTCACTCTAGAAGGACACTATAATACATCCATTTGGGCCATCATTCTTTCTGCCCCAGTCTTGATCGGATATCCAACGCCTATGGTGTCTCTAGACGCCGTGAATTTTCAGGCAGGATAAGGAATCTTAAATTTGATGATGTGGCCATCCTCAGTCGGGCACTAGCCTTGGAGGAATTTTAGAAATTGGAACACATGGCATGATAATACCTCAACAAAAAATGGCTTAAGGTGCCAAGTAAAGACTTCAAGAAGATGAAGCTAGAAAACCCCCAGACCGAATTCAAAAAAATCATACAAATGGGGATTATCGCACTATGTAGGGTCCTCGGACAACCCCATGCCCAGGAATTCTTAGCATGGATGTATGATTTCTTGTTGGGCATTGCCTTTGGCGAATAGAACTTTGATTGGGCCACCATCATTGCAAATCATAAGGATTCCCAACTTCTCCAGGTCACCAAGTCCTCCAAATTCTACATGACATCTTTTGTTTTGTGGGCTTTTGCACAATAATTCCCCCATCACAAAAGGGTTACTAACAATGACTGTACTCGGGATTGGCCCAGGCTAGAATGCTCCTTGGGATTATTTCCCACAGATCCAATGGGAGGCTAGTTTCCTCAGCTTGTGCCGAGTGAATGACGCCTTCATTTACTACAACCTCCTCACACCTACTCAAGATGCCAAATACTGGCTCTCCAAAGAAGAAATGGACTTGGTCAGAACTTATGGGAGTTATTACATTCAGTTTCAACAACATACATACATTTGGGTGACCGACTTCTCTAGAAAACCCTATTTATTACACAAATATTGTGGGGATAAAATAATTCTTCTAGAGTATTGCAGATAAATCCTAGAGCTACATGCCCTCTTCATAGTGAAGAAGGTGATGAACGTCCCATTCCCAATCACTTGTGGGAACTACTCTTGCAGTCTAGCCATGGCAAAGGAGACAGACAATGAACTCAAAAGTCTGGGATTGTTAGAGTTCCATTTAGCATGGAAGAATTTTGATCCACTAAGTAAAATAGCAACGACACTTCCCAGTGCATCAGAGCTCCATGAGTATCACATGGAGAACTTTTGGGAAGACTTCCAGGATGAATTCAAAGTTTGGAACTGGCATTTTGTCCAGATGATGAAGAGGCTCAAGCTTTAGAAGTTCCTGGACAACTTTTCAGATACTAGGTCCATAGTGGACCCACAATACAAAGAAAAGGTAGTAGATAAAATGGTCCTCCCTCTAGTGGACTAGGATGTGTAGGAGGGCCCGACAATAGAGGACCTCACCCACGATGTGATCAAGCACAGTCATGCATATTTGAAGAAGGCATGCCCAAGGAGTACACATAAAGTTGGCCTGTTTGTGCAAGGTTCAACTTCCAGGGCCGGAACCTCCTTGTAGGGTGAGGACAGAGGAAAAAGGAAAGTAGGGACCCCATCTCAAGTCCCGGCTGCTGCTCCCATAGTGGATAAAATGCAACAAACCTTGGTGGAAAATCAACACATGAAAGACAGATTAATCACCTGGTTGGCCACCCCGGCCATTATGATTGGACCTGTCTGCCCTCCCACTTCTCCTTCACTTGCAGCATTGATGGTCTAAGCAACAAGGACCGGGGCGGAGGAAGAGTGGGCAACCATGTTGGATGCTGGGCCCCTATTGGTAACAAGGAGGAAAAATAAAAAGACAGTCGATCCTCAGCCCAAGGTGGAGCTGGAGCTCAGGATGCCCAACATCCCTGAAATATATATTGTCTCCTCAGACTCTCTAGAGCTAGACAATCAACCCAAAGAACTCCCCTCTGTACGATGAGTTTGATGACCTATTTGGGACAGATGAACTGCTGAACTTACAGGGGGATATCGGGAAGGCAGTAGAAGAAATAGATGCCCAAGAGGAATTAGTGATCCCTCTTGAGAAGAAAACTGCAGAGAAAGAAGTTTCCCAAGAGAAAGAAGTCCAGGTAGAACCAGAAAATGAGCCTGAACAGACGAACATCTCTGACATCCTGAAGATACAGGTTGCAAGCACCGCAGGGGATTGTCAAATACAGGATGAGCAACCAACATTAGTTGAGGGAACCAGACCTACGGGAACAACTATAACCTCAGCCGCCATGCTCCAGATGCCACCTCCAAAGAGGGTAACTTTTGGTGAGGTAATCACAGTGGACCAAATGCTAAATCTTGGCCCGATACCTCCAGCACCTCCAGAAAATATGCAACCATAGGAGAAAATTTTGGCAGAGGGAGTTGAAGAACAACAACATCAACGACAACAAGATGAGGGGCAGAACCCTAGGAATACAAATGTAGAGTCTGACACTGCTAAAGACGTGGACATCGAGGCAGATGATACCAATGCCACCAAGGTGGATGATGTTGGTGGACCCGAGGATACAGGAAAAGAGTCTGAAGGGACTCAGAATATCAGGGATTTATAGGATCAAACTTTGGCAGCAAGGCCACCCCTGCCACCGCAATGATTGGTGGATTCAAGAAAAAGTAAGGCCCCAGGGCTAGCCAAGGCCCATCTTTCTTTGGCAGAGATGATGGTGCAAGCGCAAAATCCCGCCAAGGCGAAGAAAGCCTAGACAATCCATACCCTCCAAATTGGATCAGGTAGAGATACAGTTACAGTAGTTGCAACACCTTCTCTAGATGCAGAAGAGGCGATGACAAAGGCCAAGGATTATGCAATCATGGAGGTATCTCTGGGGAAGAGGGGAAAGAAGGGTGAGTTGGACCTGCTAAAAGAAGTAGCCAAGGCGGTAGAAGTCCGCTATGAAAAGGGGGCTCAAAAGTTCAAGGCAAAAAGAAGAATGAAAATCTTGTCAGGCTTCTGACAGAGCTTTCCCAATCCATCAATGCCATTCCTCCTGAAGCTTCCACGTCCAGAGCATTGCTTCCACAGGTTGACATCGATGCACTTAGAAGTATGAAAAGGAAAGCACAAGCGGTTGATGATTGGGTAGCAGAACAAGTAGGGAACATCCAATGTTTCTTAGTGGCCACACTCCCAGACTTTTATGCAACCAACAATGTGTTGCACCAGGCTGAAACCACCATCTCCATCTGGGAAGGAGAGATCGAGAAATACAAGGTGTGGATAGGTGAGTATAAGAACTCATGAGCATTAAAGAGGAAATTGTTTTCAAAGCTAGAAATTTGGGAGAGGAGTCCTTTGATTTTGTCCAGAACCATCCCTCCAGACTTGATCTCACATTGGAAATAACCAAGAAACTGGTAGGGGCCCTGCGGGACAAATTTCTAGAGGTGGACTATTCTTTAAATTTATACAAGGCATTCATTTCAAAGATTTCGGGATTCGATCCCTTTAGTATTGAAACATGTACTCCAGAGGAATACGTCGTGGGAAAATATGATAAGCTAATGGAGTCTCGATATCAATCCCCGGAGGGAATGGGTGGAGCCAAAATGACATGCATAACGTGCATGGTGCTCCTGGCTCATGACATAGTGAAAATGGTTGCAGAATTCAAGGAAAATACTTTGGATCTAGGTGAACACGTGGAGGCAGCCAAGTACCGCTGAGACAGCCTCAGGGACATTGACGAGGATAGAATCGCCCAACTACTAGAAATATTCAAAGATAGCAAGGAACAATAAGGTTCTTCAGAGTCCAGAGATCTTCACCAATGGAGCACATCTTGTATTCATTATTCTTGGAGCATAAGCTCCTAGATCCTGGAGTTCCAGATCCATAGTTTTGTATTCTTTTGATGGCCCGTGTCTAGGTTCCCCGGAGCCGACCGGTCATTATCAAGTAGTTAATAAGGGTGTCAAAAAGTGGGTGACCCCAACAAGGCACGTCGACTTGAGGGATGGTTCTGAAAGATGGTCTTCTTGAGGCACCGTTCCAACAGAATACCTGGCATATCGGAGACAGTGAGCTACTTTTTCATTGATGAGGTATGTAGCCTCAATCCTCGAGGGATCAGATTTATTCTATTCTCCCTCTGGCTCTCTTTTCGAGGCTGATTCTTCCATACCTCTTTTCTTGTCTTATTCTTCTGGCATGTCAGACCTCTATTTCTTCTTGAGGTTGTTGTAGCGTGGTGCGGGTAGTATCGGCCACTGAAAATTATATTTTATTATTGAGTGTAAAGATAAGCTAGGTTAGTTTTAGGGAAAATAGGTGTATAAATGATAAGTCAGACCTCATTCCAAGGGTCGGAAAAATTGATGATTTTGCAGTCCATAGCTATAGCATTTCAACATTTCATTTCTTGTAGTTGCAAGGGTCAATGCTCCTTAGTTCTTAGAAGTTATTAGTAGATAGATACTCCCTTGGAACCATTATTGTATGCACCAGTGCTCGCTGGAAATTCTGTTAATGAAGAAAGATGAGTTCTGGAAATGATGTTGTTAGCATTTTTATTTCCAGATTAACATTCTTTTGTGTTGTATGTTTTTGATGTCCCTTGCTCTGATATTTTAAGTAGATTAATGACCCTCTTTTCCCCTCGCTATTGAATATGTATGAACTGATGGTTCTATGCGCATTCAGTATTTTAGTGTAGTATGTTAGAGCATGGTTGATGTTTAAATATATTTTCATGACTATGGGTAGATGGAATACTTCTAACCCTGGCCTATCTTTTGAAGTTTATTTGGTTAACTAACACATTCTTGTAGGAAATCCCAATGTACCTAAATCCCCAAAGAAGATGAGCCAAGAAAACCAACTATCCCCCTTGAAAAAAATAGTCACACTCACAAATTATCTCCCGCACCGTCGAGACCCGAATCTCACATGCTTGAAGGCACGAAGAATTGATTCCCTAGACAACCTTTACGGGAAAAGTTGGCTGGTACCCTGGTACTCAGTGACAACTTACATCTTTTGGCAAACCCAGTCACAAAGTCCCGTCAACAGAAACTGGCGCTAGAAGGAGGGCATGAGCTCGTCCCCTTCTGGGGATTTAGATTTTACACCACCTGAGGTTTCTCCAAGCCATAGTTTTAGGAAACAATCCTTTAGTGGGATTAGATCATTTTCACCTGCCTGATTCGAAAGGGTCCTTAGATCAGCCCCGAATCTTGGAAGGTTTGTTGAACTTGAGCCTCCTTCTCGAAAGAGGCGGACACCGAAAGTCAAATAGCTAGCTAGCCTTGTCTGGGGATCTACTACATCCAAAAATACCCAAGTTTCCTAGACAACCCAGGGACTAACGCTCAACTCAACCAAAACCCAACACCCCCAATGGCTGCATACTTCGGTAAAACCGGGTCCTCAATGCGATAGTTTCTTGGTGCAATCAACAATTTTCCTACACACCCAAAAAATATTTGTCCCTGATATGAGTACTTAGGCTCAAAAACCACAGAAGAGCATCTAAAGACATACAAAGATGCCATAAACCAACACCAGATCCAACATCAAGACATTGTGACCCAGATGTTCCCTCTGTCCTTGGGACAGAATGAGCTAAACCGGTACCTTAATCTCCTGGCCAACTCCATCAACAGTTGGAAGGATATGGAGGACTCCTTCTTGGCTTCCTTCTATGTACACGTGGACCTAGTGTGGTCCCACATCCAGTTCATCTCCATTAGGAAGGAACCAAATGAACCCCTTGCCACATTCAACCATTGGTTCCAATGCGCCTTGAAGCGGTGCATGGGTCCTTTCATCCCATTCACGAATGTAACCATCCAGACATACCTTAATGTGATGGACCCCTTTTTTGCCACTTTCCTATGGAGAACTACCACCCCCACTGACCAGGATACTTTGGTGAAGTTTTATAACCTAGCCTTGGATTTTTCCTATGGTTTGAACAAAGCTCCGGGCGGGATTGGGCAGAGCATGCCTTTCAACATGATACCCGGTGAAATTTCTTACATTGGGAGATACAATCCCAATAAGGCAATGGGTGCCCCTGTGATGGCCATGAATCCCCCACCACCACCGATAGACCAGCAGGCCCGGTACGTATACCCATCGCAAACCCAAACAATACCGGGTCTGGAATTTGTTCCTTGGAACCAGCCACAACAAATATAGCAACCTTCGACAAAACCTTCCATAGTGCCTTTCTTCCAGTCGTCCACAGCTGGAGGACTGCCGCCCTTGATTTTGATAGTTGTTGCCACCTTCCTTGGGAACCAACAACAACAACCATCACATTGTGACGCAAACACCTAGCTGTCTGCTAAGGTAGAATCCCTCTAACAATTATTGTCCTTACTGACTATGGACATGGGACAGCTAAAGGCGGGGTCTTTTGCACCCCACAACTCCAATTCCCAGAGAGGGAATATCTTCTCTGGCTAACAAAATACCAATGCCAGAGGAAGGAACTACAACAATGGGCCTCGGCCCAACCAACAACAATGGAATAACAATGCAAACACCGGAGGTCCTCCTCTGAACCAAAAAAACACTCAGGGTAGTGCTGGACCCAACCACTCCGCACAGCTTGTAGAATTCTACCCCATGACTAACTGGTGTAGATTACACGACACCGGCTCTCATTCCAAGGTGAACTATGCCACCCTGGAGAAGGTCATCATGATCTCCTAGTCAGATAGGAAACAACCTATCGATCCTACTGCCCTAGAAATGCCCATACAAGAGCCTACTCACGGTGCCCTCACATGTGAGACCGTCTTCTTTGGAGAAGCCAAAGAGGACAAAGAAGAGCCTAAATTTCAGGGGTTCTTTGATAAATCTATTTTGGCCTTTTAGGCGAATGCCTTCACCAACGAACAAACTCCCTACAACACCTAGAGTTAGGCTGGTAAAGGACCAGTTTACATACCTATGCCTTGTTGGTTGTATTTCGTGTTTTTGCTGTTTTGCCCTGTTCCTTGCCTTGTTCTCTGAAAATTTTCAAGTTTTCATGCTTTTACCTTGCCAAAATTGTCAAAACCCTGCTAAAACCCTAGCAACCAAGTATTAAACGATGCATTTTAAACCCTTAGCCATGTCTTTCTATTTCCTCATTACCTTTTTCAGTCACTAAAGGCATGTGCTTTAAGTCAGGTCGCTTGATCGCATGACCCAGAATGAATATGCCAAAACATCTCCCGACTTTGCTTTTACCTTGTGTCGCGTGGTCTCGTTAAGAAATTGAATATTCTCTAAGTGTCTCGAGACTTAGCGATTTTCCTTTGGTCGGGTTGTCGCTTGATTCTCATAATATGAAGCTTTAAAAGAGACAGGACCCACCTCAGTTGGGTGATCGCGAGAAGAGTCAACAGGTCAAAGAAATGTCTCCCGACCTTGCGCTTTCTTCATGTCACATTATCGTTGGATCAGCTTAGTCAAACAGTAAAGGCTTTTCTTCAGTCGCATGGTCTCGTGATTAAATGGCGGTTAGTGGATAACATTCATGACCCAGCGACTAACAGTTTCAGGCTAAGTGATTTCCTTTAGTCGGGATGTCGCCAGAACAGGAGTGATTACTCAGCTTTCCAGAATGCACAAAGAGGATGAAAGAAAAGATGACATTTGTCACAGAGCTAGTGGTTGTCGGGAGGTTGCCAGATCAAGGAAAGGGATCAAGTGATAAGGAGACTAAGTCATTTCACCCTCGGTCGCAAAGTCTCTTGATATTTTAAGGGTATGTGAAATTCTAAGGCGATTAAAAGACAGCCGTTCAATGAAGGAATGACAAGATCTGACGGTGGTCGCTAAGTCTCGTGATAAAAGTGCCCTAGGGAAGAGGTCCTTCCGACTAAGCGATTAAGGTATGTCGCGAAGTCGCTGAAAATAGAGAAAGGGTACCTTTTCAAGTAAAGGATTAGTTTAAGTCTATCACCCGACTTAGCGACCAAAGGGCTGTCGTGTAATCTAGGAAAGAGATATAAGGATCCAGCGACTTGGCGATTGCTATGAAATGTTAAGTGCAACGGTTTGTCGCGTAGTTTGGAGATGAAAATTGAGTTAAGGTTAACCCTGCGTGACTAAGATTTTCACATAGTCGCCTGATCGCTGGAAAGACTTGGGTTACCTGAGGTAAAGGAATTACGTGGTCGCCTAATCTGAAGATCAGACCATGGTTAAGAGAAAATACTCGCGACAAAGAGACTTTATGAGGTCGCGAGGTCGCCAGATAAATAGGATCTATAAAAGCGGCGCCAAGTGGAGGACGTGATAGAGAAAATCAAGCCGGCGGCCAATCAGATAAAAGAATTTTTGATTACTGTGTACAAAAGGTAGCTGAGATGTATGACAAAAGGAGAATCACAGAGTGCCATGTCAGCTGTCTTAACTATTTTTGTGATTGCGCCAAAATTCTCATGATTTAAATTTGATTTCCTGTCACCTCGTGTGACTACGGCTAGGTTTTTGAACGTTTCATGGCATATCAAATTAATTGTAGAACTGACGTTTCTGAACTTTGAATCATGTACTCTGAACCTTGTGGCTATAAAAAGAGGAGTCTGTATTCATTCTTGTTCACCAAGTTCATGATTTCAGAGTAAAGTTTTTATTTTAAAGCAAAAGGTGATATTCAAAGCTGTAGCAGTGTTCTGAGGTGATTGAAAATTCTAAGAAGGAGGTCTTAGATTTGTTTCAATATCGTTCAACCAGAAATTCAAAAGCTTGCAAACATGAGTACTGCTATGAGAATGGCGTCTACTAGTGGAGGCAGTGGGGATGATCCTAAAGGAAAACCTAGCTTCTCTGACAAATTTTTCCAGCTGCTGCTAGGGTCCACTCAGAATAGAAAGATTGACGCTGGAGTTTTTAAAGATGACTTCAAGGACATCAGGGATGCAGTGACCCCAGGAACAACAGGTTATTCTCTGTTTACTTATTTTTACAAGAATTCTGATAAGCCTATCCCTGTATCAAACCCTTGGATATCTG
>MU228434.1:792369-811154 GCA_018584345.1 Thuja plicata | reverse complement strand
TATCTTGTTTATGTAATTTCTTTGCTTATTATTGACTCTGCAGCCCAAAGGATAGGCATTGGTTCAGGAATCTATTTGAATACCTATCTTTGTCACATATGTTCTAAGTTTTCAACTACCAAATCAAATTTAAAACACTCTGTTACTAAGAACACATAAGCTAAACTTGTTTAAAGGACCTCTGTCAGCAGGACATAGTCCATGTTATTGATTCCTTGAAGAGAGAATCATTTAGGTTGTCCCTCCTATCAAGAAAAGGAAGAAGGATTGAAATCCTTGTCTCACTGGTTTTCTGTCATATTTAAGATTGTGATTTGTATGGTTAAATCCTGTATATGATTATGCTTGATCATTTACAAGGTATTTTATAAAGTTGGTTCAATAGAGATACATGACAAATCAGTGTCCACATCAACAAATAATGTGTTAACAGCCATCATTAAAGGTAAAACCTGCCTGAGTATATGTGGAGCTCAAAAATGAAGAAGGATGTTATCCAGTCCTTAGCAATTAGGCTTTTCTTGTCTCTGAATCAGGAGTAGAAGGTACAGGATTCAAATAGACATTTCAAGCATTGTGATTCATACAAGAAAAATCCCTAACATGCCTCCCAAAGATACCCCTCCCTGGGATAATACCATTGATCGCTCCTTCCCTCTGAAAGGCCCTGGCTCTAACCAAGCTAGGGATCTGGCTGAGGGAAGCCAACAATTCTCGGGGGGAAGGTTTGACATCACAAAGGTGTTAGAATGAACTACCACCTCCATGACCTTGATGGAGGTTTTACTAAACTGTCTCGAGTAGAGGGAGTATCTTCTCAAGCTCTTGGGAAACCCGAAAGCTGTCAGTCACCCACCCAAGACTGTCACTTTTGACGATGCCAATGTGACTATCTTTTGGGGAAAAACTGAGGACCCTGCCTTCTTACTAGGCTTAAACATACAAGGGAAGAACCTACACAATTACTTGCTAGATTCCGGTGCTTCAAACAATGTCATGCCCTTATCAATATGCTAGAAGCTCGGACTACATCCCACTCTATGCAAAGGTGCAGTAGTCCAACTGGACAAAACTACTGTGAGAATGGTAGGTGAGCTTAAGAACATCCAGATTCAACTCATCCAAGACCACCAGATAGAAAGCATAATTGACATCTAAGTGGTGCACATTCCGGAGACTTACAAGATGTTATTGAGTCAGAATTGGTTTAAGTCCCTTAATGGGTACTTGTCCATTAACTTCTCCCACTTGTGGCTCCCCTGGGAGGGAGAGCCTAACCAGATCTAGGTAGAAAGCAAGCCTAGCATGAAATAGGCCCTCACCAAAGTCAGGAGGGTAAATGAAGTCCTCTTCTCTGAGACTTCCCCCGGGGTGTATCGACACTTGGAAATCGTCACATTTGATTTCACCCCCGGAGAGGCTCCCATAGTCTCTCAGAGAATGCAGGACCTGGATGAAAAACTAAGGGGTGAGGTTAACTCACAGGGTACCGCAGTGACCCCTACTACACTCTTGTCCAACACCTGGTGCGGGGTGCATTATAGAAAACATTCAGAACTAGAGTGTGAGCCTTACATTACCACTGCTACCTGCCATATCAATGCTCTCTAGGAGAAGAAACATTAAGTGGGTTTTCCTAGACCAAGCAATCATTCTAGTAGTATCCCCATGATACCGCTAGTCCAGGAATCCCAGCCATAGGCTTCTCCGGAGGAAAACCCCACCCACACAACATCAGAGCAGGAGGAAAATCCTCCCAACCTTCCCATAAATAATCCAAAGGCCACTTCACCTTCCCAGCCCCAGACAACGAACAGTGACTTGTGGACCTTGAAGTTCGATGGGTCCTGGTCTAAACAAGGCTATAGGGCCGGAGTGGAATTGATCAACCCACAGGGAAAATCCTTCCTCATTTCCTATAGACTACAGTTAAATTGCATGAACAATGTCATGGAGTATGAGGCCTTGGTCCTCAGGCTCCTATTTGCACTAAGAAAGGGGATCACTCACCTTTGGGCACTGGGTGATTTAGAGTTGATCGTTAAACAGGTCCAGAGCCAATACACTTGTCATGATAAAAGGATAGCCACATATTGCAATGAGGCATGAAGCCTCATCAAATATTTTGATGCCTTTGGCATCGAACTCATTCCCCAGAAAAGAAACTACGTTTCGGATGCCCTCGCTGTATCTGCTAGCACTCTTGAGCCAATGGCTAGCTCTCAGCTCCAGAATTTTTCTGTTGAGATGTTCCCCACCCTATCCATTCTAGGTAATGTCACCCACTTTCAAGTCTTTGAGGATGATCAGCATATTCTAGCCTTCATGGCCAATGTTGGTGTTTTTGAGGACCAGATAGTGGAAGAAAGAGATCACGAAGATACTGGGCAGGGTGAAGAAGATGATGGGATCATAGACTTACCAACCAACACCATCCTTAAGGGGATGGTAGCACTAGAAAAAATCTTTGACTTGGACCCTCGAGGCTAGGAAAATATATCATCCTCCTCAGAGGGAGGAAAATTTGAGAAGGTTAACATCGGCCAGGTCGGTGAAGAAAAACTTGTACACATTGACACCTCCTGCTCCCCTGCGGAGAAGGAGAAGATTCTCATGGTTCTCCAAGAATACATTGATGTAATCACATGGGGGTATGAGGATTTGAAAACCTATGACACATCCATCATGACCCATACCATCCCACTAAAACTTGATGCTAAGCCCTTCCGAAAAAAGAAAAGACCGGTAAACCCACTGATAGAGCCTCTGATCCATCAAGAGGTCTGGAAACTGCTGTCAGCCTGGATTATCTTTCCTATCTAGCACACTACATGGGTTTCCAACCTCATCCCTGTGAGAAAGAAAAGCGGCGAGATCCGCCTTTGCGTGAATTTTCAAAATTTAAACAAGGCATCTAAGAAGGATAATCACCCTCTCCTCTTGTTGGATGAGGTATTTCAAATCGTAAATGGATCACAAATGATGTCCTTCTTGGATGGGTACTTCAGGTATAACTAGGTCATGGTTAAGTATGAAGATAAAGACAAAATGATGTTCAACACCAAGTGGGGAATGTTTGCATACCAGAGGATGCCCTTTGGCCTGATCAACGCAGGGGCCACATTTTAAAAGGCTATGGACATTACGTTTGAAGGCCTAGTAAAATAGTGCATAATAATCTACATGGATGATTTGACCATCTTTTCTTGGGACAGGCGTGATCACTTCGCCCACCTCGCCCAAATTTGTGAGAGATGTCGCCGATATGGAATATCCCTCAACCCTAAGAAATGTATATTCAGGGTCACTGAAGGGAAGCTGCTCGGGCATATTGTCTCCGAGAAGGGTATCTCCATTGACCCTAAGAGAGTTGAAGCACTGCTAAATCTACAGATGCCCGACAATAAGAAGGAAATGAGGTCTTTCTTTGGAAAGATCAACCTTGTTCGACAGTTCATTACTGGATTTGCCGAGATAGTAAAGCCACTCAATGAGATGATGAAGAAAGATACAAAGATTGAGTGGAGTCCTGAAGAAAAGTGGGCATTCACCCAGACTAAGAAAATGATTGTGGAGGCACCAGTCTTGGCTAGTCCAGACTATTCCCTCCCTTTTCACATATACTCCATTTCTTTGCCGCGTTCTACCGCAATAGTTTTGACCTAGAAGGTCGAAGGGGAAGAACGACCAATTGTTTTCATGAGCTCCCCTTTTAAGAATGCTGAAGTCCGGTATTCACCTTTGGAAAATCAGGCCTTTTTCTCTTGTCCGTGCCATGAAGAAATTCTAGCATTACATTCTCTGGAGCAAAGTGCATGCTATCATCCTGGACTAGGCTGTTAAGTCTCTGCTCTTGTAGAGTGAATTGGGTGAACAACGGGGGAAATGGATGGCCATCCTCCAAGAGTATGATTTGGAAATGCAACCCATGAAGATAGTCTGAGGCCAGGGACTATGTAGAGTGATGGCAGAAGGAAATCTTGACATCAAATGTCAGACTTATACGGTGGAGTCCATCACTCAAGATCTGTGGTATACCGACCTTGTATACTTATTGTTGAACAATAGATGCCTGGAGGGGCTTCCCCCAAACAAACGTCGCACCCTGCGTCTGAAAAGCGCACACTTTATGATAAAAAATGGAACGCTTTTTCACAGGAACTATGAAGGGGTATACCTCCGGTGCACAGATAGGGACCAAGCTATGAAAATGATTGAAGAATTTCATGGGTAGTTTGGAACCGGGCATGGCTCAGTGGATGCCACTGCCCATCAGATCCTCTAGGCTGGATACTATTGGCCCCATATCTTCAAAGATGTCTACACTCATGTTAGGAGATGCCATACTTACCAAACAATAGCACATCATGAGTGTAACCTGGCCATGCCTTTGCAGTAGGTCTTCAAAGCTAGATCCTTTGCCCAATGGGCATTTGACTTTATGGGGGAAATCAACCCCAACTTGTCTTCCAATGACCAGTACATTTTAACTACTACCGATTATTGCACCTAGTGGTCTAAAGCAATTCCTTGTAAAAATAACATGACAGACGTAGTTATAAAATTATTGGAAGAAAACATAGTCACAAGATTTGGAATGCCATTTTCTATAGTATGTGACAATGGTCTGGCGCTTTCTTCTGTGCAATTACTTGAATGGACCTATGAAAGAAAGATCACTCTGAAGTTCTCCAACAACTACTACCCCCAGGGTAATGGTGTGGCTGAATTAACCAACAAAATCTACTTGAGGTGATCAAACATCTGTTAGAACAAAACCCCCGGTATTGGCACCAAAAGCTTAGATTCGCTCTCTGGGTGGATCACATCTAAATAAAGGAAGCCCTAGGAACATCCTCATTCCATCTGGTTTATGGCCAGAATCCAGTATTCTCCATCAACTTACAGATCCCAATTTTATAGTTTATGTAGGAATTCAACAACCAGGACAACATTGTGGAAGTTCGGCCTTTGAACCTGGTGCGAATGGAGGAACAAAGAGATGTAGCCCTTGAACATTTTGCGTTTCACCAAGCATAGTAAAATGATGGTTTGACATAAGAGCCCAGTATAAGGCCTTTCAGATTTTAGACGTGGTCCTCTTATGGGACAAAGCCCAAGAAAAGAAGGGAAAGCATCCTAAGTTTCAAAGGCTCTGGCTTGGTTCATACCTGATATCTGAGACCTACGGGGAAAATACTTATCACCTCAACACTATGATTGGAGAAGCCATCCCATTGCCTATCAATGGGCATTTTTTCAAGCACTATTTATAGTAAGGTAGGTGATGAGTTTGCCCAAAGTTGTACTATATGTATATTTCTTTCTTGTAAATATCTTTCCCAGTGCTCTGTTTGGAGTACCTTGTAAATAGTTTTTCGGCCATCCTCCAGGACCGCCTTTCCTTTTTTCTTTTGGATTTTTTGTTTTCTTTTGTTTCCCAAGTTACCAATGTGTTGCCTTCATGTCGTAGACCGGTATGCTTCGCATAAGATCTAGTCTTTGGAATGGTACCTTGTGCATTCGGGTGAATTTGGAATCTATTGTTAGCATGGTGGAATTTGTCCACACTCCATAGTTATTTTGTAAGTATGGTAAAAGGTTATGGGTAATCTTCATAAGACTCACATCTTGACAGTCTGGACATCGATTAACAAAAAATTCAAGAAGCAAGTAATCAGACACCTTGAGGGCAGATTGACTGCACTGGTTGATTGACCAAGTCTGAAAATCATTAAAATATCCCAGGTCTAGAAAATTCTCTCCTATTCATAAATTTAAAGTGGATGGCAAGGTGAAAGAAGTACCGCCGTTAAACTCATCTAAGCTTAAGGCTTACAGTGAAAGGAGTACCACCTTTCCATCCAAAAGAGAAAGGAAAAGAAAGAACTGAAGAATAGAGAATTCCTGTATCCGGGGGAAAATGTGCAAGATAGGACGAATTTGGTTTGATTTACTTAGTGCCTCCTCTCTACTTTTCTCAAAGGTCATCAGCTTGGTTTTCTTTCAAAGCACACACTTCACAACTGACAAAAGATCGAAAGATTGAATTAGTGATGAGTCCAATTTTCTCACACACCTCGCACTTTGCAAGTGGAATGCTCCAGGTAAAGATTAATTTTGGTTTTGCTAACCATAGATTCTGAAGTTCTTGAATGTGCTAAGGCATTCTTCCTAGATAGTCACCATTTTTTATGCCCTACATACCCGTCCCTACATTTTGTAGGCAAAATGTTGGGTCCCCCTTTTCACTTTTTTCCCTTTTCCTTGGTTTCTTTTGTTTTTGTTTTTTTTTCCTCCAAAATTTTCTTCCGCGAGGGTTGTCTTTCTTTTTTTTTTGTCTTCTCATGTCTCTAGGACCTAGTCCCAGAGTTTGTTTGTTCTTTTAAGTCGGTTGGATCCCAGACTTTGGGATTCTCTACCATCATGTCTTCTTTCACAGGAAGGTATGGATGCACAGAATCGCTGGGCCCGGAGTCCAAAGGTTTGCTTGTGCTAGAATTTGCAGAAAGAATGCAACACATTTTTACCCTAAGGGTATAAATGGGAGTTACCTAATATTTTCACATTTACCACGATTAAAGCACTCAGAGTGATTTTAAGGTGATTAAGGCGATTAAACAACAAATTGCTCCCTGTGCTTAGTGGTTAATTAAATAGTGATTTGCAGTGCTTATTCATGGTTGTTCGAAGGATAACTCATTGTAGAGCACCTCCATTCTCATCTTCCTCACGTCGCTTGTGTTTCTAGGTAAGCACTTGGATTTTCCCTCTCTGGTTTTTGTTCTTTTGGTTCTCGTTTGTTTTCTCTGGTTTTCTTTTTGTTTTGCTTTCACTTTCATCTCTGGTTTTTCTTTCTATCACCCCCAGTTAGTGGGTTGGCTCTGCCAGAGGGTTCTCAGCCTTCTGTGCAGTTGTAATTTAAGTGTAAATGCTTTGTATATTTCAGTAGGTTTATGCGTAAATACCTCTGTAAGTTTTTGTATATATTGTACATTATGTAAATATCTATTTGCATCTGTATATATGCTTATTTTTGGCCAAGTCTACGAGTTGCACTTCGTCCCTCGCTTATGCTTCGACTCTCTATATATGTCCTTGTATAATCCAAACTCTGCCTAGTGGTGAGCTTGTCATGCTCGACGCGTCAAAAGCCCCAAATTTGGAGCTTGTCCAAGAGAGACGTCGGTCTGGTTTGAACTCGGCACCTTGCTGGTTTCAGCCATGGTAATTTTATCTCTCCTCCGTCAAGTCAGTCTTAATGACGGGTTAAGTCTCCCACACATACATTCAAGTCTGGCCCAAGTTGCATTCATTTCCTTGCATGTCCAGACTATTTTTGGCGTAAATGCCATTACTTCTATTACTGCATAGCCACGTGACTTTCCCTCGTCAGCCTAGTGCGGCTCATTTTTTATCACACCAGTAATGGTTAGTTTTCCGGACTCTGGGTCCCAAGTCTTCATTTACTCCTTATTTCTTTCTCATCACATGTGCTGGAGTCCCTAGAGGTCTGGGAAGAGGTCAAATTCCTAAGTCACTCTTATTACATATGTATCTTTTCAGGGTTTGACATGAGCTAACAATTCTTTCAGGCACAGATGCGATGCAATGGTAAAATCACTGAAATCTAGAATAACGCTTTGTTTTATATAAATACTGACGGTTGTCTTGCCTTGTAGGTTTCCCAAGTACCACTCATCAATCTTGTCAGAAGCTTCTGCATCATCTCCACCTGGGAGTCTAGATCTCCTCACCACTGCTGCCACCCGGGCAGCTGTCAGAATAAAGGCCGAGAAGGCCCTAGAAAAACTCCCATTGACAATGAAGTATCTAAAGGGAGACACCATTGCGAGATCAAAGAATGATTCCAAACTTCAGCTGATCACCGACACCAGTGTCGACATGTGGGCTGAAATGGAGGTCCTAGTGAAGATGATGTTCATACAACGGACAGCAAGAGATCAATTGGCTATCAATGTGGGCAATTCCAGGATCCTCAAAGCTGCTTGCTTCCCCTTCTCTGTGCAAGCCCCAGAGCTCATTCTCACTTTGGTAGGACACTATAATATAGTCATTCGGGCCATCGTGCTTGCCACCTCAGTCCTGACTAGATATCCAACGCCTATGGTGTCTCTAGACGCCGTGACTTTTCAGGCAGGACTGAGAATTCCCCAATTTGATGATGCGACCGTTCTCACTCAAGCGCTGGCCTTGGAGGAATTTCAGAAATTGGAACACATGGTACGACAGTACCTCAACAACAAATGGCTTAAGGTGCCAAGGAAATACTTCAAGAAGATGAAGCTATAGATCTCTTGAACCGAATTCAAAGAAAGCATACAAATGGGGATTATCGCACTATGCAGGGTCTTCGGACAGCCCCATGCTGGGAATTCTCAGCATGGATGTACTATTTCTTGTTGGGCATCACCTCTGGCAAACAAAACTTTGATTGGGACACCATCATTGCAAATCATGTGGAATCCCAACTTCTCTAGGTCACTAAGTCCTCCAAATTCTACATGAAAAATTTTGTTTTGTGTGCTCTGGCACAACAATGCCCCATCACAAATGGGTTACTAACAGTGGGTGTACTTGGGATTGGCTCAGGCCAGAATGCTCCCTGGGATTATTTCCCATAGATCCAATGGAAGGCTAGTTTCCTTAGCTTCTACTGAGTGAATGATGCCTTCATTTACTACAACCTCCTCACACCTACTCGAGATGCTGGATACTAGCTCTCCAAAGAAGCAATGGACTTGGTCAGAACTTATGGTCGTTATTACATTCAGTTTCAACAACATACATACATTCGGGTGACCGACTTCTCTGGGAAACCCTATTTATTACCCAAACATTGTGGGGATAAAATAATTCTTCTAGAGTATTGCAGACAGATCCTAGAGATGCACGCCCTCTTCACAGTGAAGAAGGTGACAAATGTCCCGTTCCCAATCACTTGTGGGAACTACTCTTGCATTCTGGCTGCGGCAAAGGAGGTAGACAATGAAATCAAAAGTCTAGGAATGTTAGAGTTCTATCTAGCACGGAAGAATTTTGATCCACTGAGTAAAATAGCAACGACACTTCCCCGGGCATCAGAGCCCCATGAGTATCACATGGAGGACTTTTGGGAAGACTGCCAGGATGACTTGGAAGTATGGAACCGGTATTTCATCTAGATGACAATGGGAATGATGAAGAGCTCAAGCTTTGGAAGTTCCCGGATGACTTTTCAGATACTGGGTCCACAGTGGACCCACAATACAAAGAAAATGGAGTAGATAAAATGACCCTCCCTTCGGTGGACTAGGATGCGCAGGAGAGATTGACAATATATAGAGGACCTCACCCATGACGTGATCAAGTGCAATCACGCGTATTTTAAGATGGCATGCCCAAAGAGTACACGTAAAGTTGGCGCGTTTGTGCGGGGTTCAACTTCTGGGGCTAGAACCTCCTTGTAGGGCGAGGACAGAGGAAAGAGGAAAGTAGGGTCCTTGTCTCATGTCCCGGTCGCCGCTCCCATAGTGAAGAAAATTTAGCAAACCTTTGCAGAAAATCAACACACGAAAGATAGATAAATCACCCGGTTGGCCACCCCGGCCATTATGACTGGACCTATCCACCCTCCCACTTCTCCTTTACTTACAACATTAATGGTTCGAGCAATAGGGACCAGGGCAGAGGAAGAGCGGGCAACCATGTTGGATGCTAGGCCCCCATTGGTAACAAGGAGGAAAAAGAAAAAGACCCTCAATCCTTAGAACAAGGTGGAGGTGAAGCTCGGGATGTCCAACATCCCTAAAATACAGATTGTCTCCTCAGACTCTCTGGAGTCAGACAATTAACCCAAAGATACCCAGGAGAACTCCCCTCCGCATGATGACTTTGATGACCTATTTGGGATAGATGAACTGGTGAACTTACAGGGGGATATCGAGAAAGCAGTAGAAGAAATAGCTGCCTAAGAGCAAGTGGTGATCCCTCTTTAGAAGAAAACCCTGGAGAAAGAAGCTGCCCAAGAGAAGGAAGTCTGGGTAGAACCAGAAAAGGAGCCTGAATAGACGAACATCTCTAACATCCTGGAGATACCGGTTGTAAGCACTGCTGGGGACAGGCAAATACAGGACAAGAAACTGGCATCGGCTGAGGGAACTAGACCTACGGGAACAACCATAACCTCAGCCACCATTCTCTAGATGCCGCCTCTAAAGAGGGTAACTTTTGGTGAGGTAATCACAGTGGCCCAAATGTCGAATCTTGGCCCAATAGCTCCACCACCTCCATAAAATACGCCAATAGAGGAGAAAATTCTGGCAGAGGGAGCCAAAGAATAACATTATCAATGATAGCAAGATGAGGGGTAGAACCTCGGGAATACAAATGTAGAGTCTAACGGTGCTAAAGACGCGGACACTGGGGTAGATGATACCAATGACACCAAGGTGGATGATGTCGATGGACCTGAGGATATAGGAAAAGAGTTTGAAGGGGCTTAGAATATCAGGGATTTACAGGATTAGACTCTGGCAGCAAGGCCACCCCTGCCACTACAATGGTTGGTAGATTCAAGAAAAAGGAAGGCCCCAACGTCAGCCAAGGCCCATCTCTCTTTGGCATAGATGATGGCACAAGCAAACAATCCCACCAAGGCGAAGAAAACCCAGACAGTCCATACCCTCCAGACTGGGCCGGGCGCCGATATAGTTGCGGTAGTTGCAACACCTTTCCCAGATGTAGAAGAGGCAACAACAAAGGCCAAGGATTATGCAATCATAGAGGTATCTTTGGGGAAGAAGGGAAAGCAGGGCGAGTTAGACTTGCTAAAAGAAGCAGCCAAGGCGGTAGAAGCCCGCTATGAAAAGGAGGCTCAGAAGTTCAAGGTAGAAAAGGAGAAGAATGAAAATCTTGTCAGGATTCTAACAGAGCTTGCCCAACCCATCAATGCCATTCCTCTAGAACAAGTAGGGAATGTCTGGTGTTTCTTAGTGGCCACACTCTTAGACTTTTATGCAACCAACAATGTGTTGCACTAGGACAAAACCACCATCTCCATCCGGGAAGGAGAGATAGATAAATACAAGGCGTGGATAGGTGAGCTAGGAGAACTCATGAGCATCGGAGAGGAAATTATTTCCAAAGCTGGAATTTTGGGAGAGGAGTGCTTTGATTTTGTCCAGACCCAGCACTCCAGACTTGATCTCACATTGGAGATAACCAAGCAACTGATAGGGGCCTTGCGGGACAAAGTTCTAGAAGTGGACTATTCTTTAAATTTATACAAGGCATTCATTTCAAAGGTTTCGGGAGTCGATCCCTTTAGTACTGAAATATGTACTTTGGAGAAATACATTGTGGGAAAATATGATGAGCTAATGGAGTATCGATATCAATCCCTGGAGGGAATGGATGGAGCCAAAATGACATGCATAACACGCATGGTGCTCCAGGCTCATGACATAGCGAAAATGGCTACATAATTCAAGGCAAATACTCTGGATCTAGGCGAACAAGTGGAGGCATCCAAGTACCGCCAGGCCAGCCTCAGGGAAATTAATGAGGTTGGAATGGCCCAAATCCTAGAAACATTCAAAGATAGCTGCAAGGAACAATAAGGTTCTCCAGATTCCGGAGATCTTCACCAACAGAGCACATCTTGCATTCATTATTCTTGGAGCATAAGCTCCTAGATCCCAGAGTTCTGGATCCACAGTTTTGTATTCTTTTGATGGCCCGTGTCCAGGTTCCCCGAAGCTGACTAGTCATTATCAAGTAATTAATAAGGGTGTCAGAAAGTGGGGGACTCCAACAAGGCACGTTGACTTGAGGGATGGTTCTGATAGATGGTCTTCCCGAGGCGCCACTCTAGTAGAACACATAGCATATCAGAGACAGTGAGCCACTTTTTCATTGATGAGGCATGTAGCCTCGATCCCCAGGGGATCAGATTTATTTTATTCTCCCTTTGGCTCTCTTCTTGAGCCTAATTCTTCCATACCTCTTTTCTTTTCTCATTCTTCTAACATGTCAGACCTCTATTCTTCTCGAGGTTGTTGTAGCGTGGTGTAGGTAGTACTGACCACCAGAAATTACATTTTATTATTGAGTGTAAAGATAAGTTAGGTTAGTTTTAGGGAAAAAAGGTATATAAATAATAAGTCTGACCTCATTCCAAGGGTCGGCAAAATTGATGATTTTGCAATCCATAGCTATAGCATTTCAACATTTCATTTCTTGTAGTTGCAGAGCTCAATGCTCCTTAGTTCTTAGAAGTTCTTAGTAGATAGATGCTCCCTTGGAGCCATTATTATATGCACCAGTGCTCCCTGGAAAATCTATTAATGAAGAAAGAGGAGTTCTGGCAATGAAGTTGTTAGTGTTCTGATTTCCAGATTATTGTTCTTTTATGCTGTATGTTTCTGATGTCCCTTGCTTTGATATTTTAAGTAGATTAATGACCTTCTTTTCCCCTTGCTATTGAATATGTATGAACTGATGGTTCTGTGCGCATTCAGTATTTTAGTGTAGTATGTTAGAGCATGGTTAATGTTTAAATGTATTTTCATGACTATAGGTAGATAAAATACTTCTAACCCTGGCCTATCTTTTGAAGTTTATTTGGTTAACTAACTCGTGCTTGCAGGAAATCCCAACTTACCTAAATTCCCAGAGAAGATGAGCCAAGAAAACCAGCTATCCCCCTTGAACAAAATAGTCACATTCCCAATTTAGCTCCTGCACCGTCGAGACCCGACTCTCACGTGCTTGAAGGCCCAGAGAATTTATTCCGTAGACAACCTTTACAGGCGAAGTTGGCCGGTACCCCAGTACCCGGTGACAACTTACATATGTTGGCGGACCCGGTCACAAAGTCTCATCAACAGTATCTACATTACCTTGTTTAAATACATCAAAGAGATACTAAATAAACTTGGGATGGAAGACTCCAGACCAGTTGGAACACCTATGCCTACTAGACATAAGTTGTCTAAGGATGATGATTCAAAGGAAGTAAACCAAACTACCTACAGTTCCATGATTGGTAAACTTCAATATGTTGTTCACACCAGACCTGATATTGCATTAGCAATTGGTATTTTTGCAAGGTTTTCAGCTAATCCTAGAGAGAATCATTTGATGGCTACCAAAAGGATTCTGAGATATCTTAAGGGTACTGAAGATTATGGATTATGGTATAAGAAATGAGGAAACTTTGATTTGAAGACTTTTACTGATGCTGATTGGGCTGGAAGTGTTGATGACAGAAAGAGCACAAGTGGTGGAGAATTATTTCTTGGAAAGACATTAGTCTCCTGGACAAGCAAGAAACAGAACTACATTTCTCAATCTACAGCAGAAGCAGAGTATGTTGCTGTAGCAGTAAATTGTTCAAATATCATATGGTTCAAACAACTGTTGTTAGGTATGAAGGTGGAAATCATAGAACCAATTATTATCTAATGTGACAACACTAACTTGCTATTAACATCTCAAAGAACCCTGTGATGCATACTAAGACTAAACATATTACACTAAAGATCATTTCTTGAGGGAATTGGTTCAGAACAAGGAAGTAAGATTGGAATATGTGAATACTAAAGAATAAATTGTAGACATATTCACAAAACCATTACCTATGGATGCATTTTTGTATCTTAGATGAAAGCGAGGGGTAATTCCCCTAACTAAGGCTCATTAAAACATAGTTTAGTGATGCATCAACTAAGCTACATAACAGACATAACATGTTGATGTAGATATTTAGAGCTTATTGCATATGAATCAGTACAGACAGGTACATTACAAATTCATTTGATATATATATATCAGTTGGTGTCTTTGGCCTTGGTTGTCAAAGAGGGAGAGATTACTGTATGTCATAAAGATTACTGATATTGGAGAGATTGATTACAGAGGGAGAAATTTTATCAGAAACAAAGGTTAATTTAAGAGGGAGAAATTTGTATTTCAATGATTGTAAAGACAAAGGGAGTTTTTGGATGAGATTCAAAATGAAGCTAAGGACAATAATAAAAATTTCATTCTTATGTCTATTGCTCTATAATTCTTTATTTTATGACATGTTCTATTTCCATCAATGCCAAAGAGGGAGATTGTTGATGACAATTATTCAATTGTGTATTGTCATTGATGTTTACACAAGTATAGTGATGTTTACACAAATTTCTAATCCTATCTGAGCACAACTAGTTGATGCTAAGCACTCTCAGGCATTGAAGAGGACAAAAATGATTTTTAGTTCTAACCGAGTTCACTCGAGCATTACAGTGTTGGTCGGGCGTTGAAGGATTTCAGTGTTGACCGAGTTAAACAGTTAATGTCAACCAACTAACAGTAGTTTATATTTTATGGATAATTGGTTATATGCAACCAGCAGACATGAGTTTTATTATTTATTGTTGGAGATTTGATTATGAGCAGTTGATTGATTGTATGTTTGTCATTGATGACAACATATAATACACAACAGTGATTCTATATGTACTTATCAGAATGATGACATGAAGACTTACATGGTTAGATACATGTTGTAGACATGTTTATTATGTTATGTTCATAAACGCAGATCCAGATATGATATTTCAGTCAAGTTGTGTAAAATTGTTATTGGCAGTTACAGTTTTGGAAGGGTATCTGTTCAGAGCTGACGTATGTAACGTGTTTCTTGAGTTACACCTATCTTTAGGATATGTGTGTGTATATTCATGATTAGTTATGAGTTGATGATAGTTATCTAAAGGCGCCAAACGTGTTTCAAGAAGATTGCAAAGTTAGAGTTAATTTGGTGAGGCCTACTTAGTGAAGCGTCGTGTCTATTAAGTTTATACTTGTGTGGTTGTAATTATGCTTGCGTTCTTAGTAGAGCTGACAAGGATGTTATGAAGATTTTTCTTATAGGTCCCATGATCTCATACTTTGAGGAAGATACTTATAGCAAGTCATTTGTGATACACTAAGTGTGAATGATACGAAAAGAGACATAAGATGTACAAAGCAAAATATCAGATGTGGTTCATTCATCAAGAGTCTACGTGAAGAAGAAGTGAAAGATTGTAATACACTGGAGCTGATCAAGACAGCAGGTCTACTCTATAGTTCATCATCAGATATAGTGCATATCTGTTATACAGAAGGTTTTAGCCTTCACCATTAAGCAGTGAGCTTTTGGACAGTGAGTCCACCACCCCTAACAAGGTTATTATAAAAGACTCCTAACAGGGTCCAACCCTTAACCAGGTCACTATACTTATTGCATTTTAAAGTACAAATCCTAATAGGGTTGAAATATCTTCTAACAGGGATTACTATAAAAAAGTATAGTTTATTATGGGTGCTAATTCCCACCGGGGTTTTTACCATTTTGTTTCCCCATAATCAAATTGTGTGTTGTGTACTGTGTTATCTGGTTAAGTATTTACTTTGTTGTATTCTAAAGTTAAGGAAGTAAAAAGAAGTAAAGTTATGTATAACTGATTCACCCCCCCTCTCAGTTATCCTTTGGGACTATTCTAACAATTGGTATCCGAGCCAAGTGCCTTGGAGAAGAAACCTAACAGCTTAAGGTAGATCAGATGTCTTACTTCAGAAAAGAGAGCCCTAAGTTTGATGGAGAAAATTATCTGGATTGGAAAAACAAAATGATAACACATCTACAGTGTGTTGGCTTTGAGATCTTTTAAATTGCTACACAATAAGTTGTAATTCCATCTCTGAAAGACCTTGCAAAGGATGATGCTACTAATAGACAAAAGGAAACATTTACCAATAATGCAATTTCTAAAAAATCCCTAATCAGCACCTTATCTGACAGTGAATTTTCTGAGATCAAGAAAATTGACAGAGCTTACACCATATGGAAGTATTTAGAAGATATGTTTGAAGGAGATATTCAAGCAAAGAATGCACGCAAGAAGACATGGAAAAAGAAATACAACAGTCTTGAGATGTTACCTGAAGAGAATATTAGAGCCTACAATCAAAGGATAAATGAAGCAGTCTCTGGAATCAGAAACAATGGTGGAGAAATATTAGAAGAAGACATAATGGACAAGCTGCAAACTACTTTAACATCAGACTATGAAAACAAGATAAGAATTCTAGAGGAAACCATGCAATTCTCACAAGACTTCAAGAGAGAGAATTTGATCAGCAAAATCTTTGCATTTGAGATATCAAAATTGAAGACTGAACCTAAAAGTGAAATAGCTTTCAAAGCCTCGGTCCATGGTAAGAAATCCTTACACATCCCTAGTCATAATGAGAAAGAATAAGTTGATGAAGAAATAGAAGAAATCATTGCTATGATTGCTAAAAGAGAAAAGAAAGGAAAAGGAAAATATGAAGGAAAACTTCCATTCAAATGTTTTTCATGCAACAAGATTGGTCACTTTGCATCTAAGTGTCCCACAAGAGTCAAGAAGTTTAGATCTGATTACAAACCTAAATATAAGAAGGAATGTTATCATGTTGAAGAAGGTGTAACTAATGAAGATTCAGGAGAATATGAAATTGGATTCATTTCCCTTAGAGACATCGAAAGGATGCTCAAGGAAATGGACATTGTAGCTGAAAAGGAAGAACAAGAGTTAGCCCTAATTTCCAAAGCAGAGATCAGAACTGATTGGATTATTGACAATGGATGCTCTCATCACATGACAGGTGACAAAGACATATTTGTTCATTTAAACAAATACAAAGGTGGTGTGGTTAGATTTGGAGATAACACTCCTAAACCTATCATAGGAAGAGGTTCTATCACTTTGGATGGAAAGAACAAGATAGATGATGTTCTATATGTTGATGGGTTACATCATAACTTGGTAAGTGTTGGACAACTACTTGACAAAGGTTATCATCTAGAGTTCAAAGATAAAAAGTGCATCATTAACAACAAGGATGGAGACATGATTGCATCAGGCTCCAAAACAAAAGGTAATGTTTTTCAGCTTAATTCAGATGTAAGTTGTTTTGTTGCAAAAGTAGATGACAGTTGGTTATGGCACAAGAGATTATGTCGGATCAATTTTGATAACATAGTAAAGATAAGTAATGTCAAGTCAGTCATAGACCTTCCTAGTATTGCAAGACCAGTGGACACAATATGCAGGGAATGTGTTATGGGAAATCATGTAAGGAGTTCTTTCAAAAGCAAGCAGAACTCAGCTGAAAACAAATTGGACCTAGTGCATACAAATTTGTGTGGTCCTACCCAAACAAGATCATACTACGGAGAAAGGTATTTTATTTTGTTTATTGATGATTTTTCAAGGATGATGTGGGTTGCATTCTTAAAGGAAAATTCTGAGGCCTTTGAGAAGTTCAAAATATTCAAAGCTAAGGTTGAGAATGAATCCAGATTAAAACTGAAATGTCTAAGATCAGATAGAGGAGGAGAGTTCACCTCTGACCAATTCTATGATTACTATGAAGAAAATGGAATTAAAAGATAGTTGAGTGCACCTAGAAACCCACAGCAGAATGGGATTACAGAAAGGAGGAACATGATTATACTTGATACAACACGCACTATGATGATTGAAGGAAAAGTTATGCACACATATTGGAGAGATGCAATAAATACAACAGTCTATACTAACAACAGAACTTAGTTGAGGCCAGGCGCAGATAAGACACCCTATGAACTTTGGTTTGGTAATGTACCTACAGTAAAGTATTTCAGTTTCTTTGGCAGAAAGTTCTACATCAAGAGAGATGATGGTGTTGGTAAGTTTGATGCCAGAAGTGATGAAGGTATTTTCCTTGGTTACTCTACAAAAAGCAAAGCATATAGATGTTTTAATTTGAGATTGAAAAATTTAATTGAAAGCACTCATGTAAAAATTGATGAGAAGTTTATGGTTCAAGAGAGATACTATGAATATGCACCTATGATTGAAGATGAACCCAGGCCTAACAACAAAGATACTGTTATTAAAGAAATGTTTGATTGCATTGATGTTTCATGCAATGACCCTGAATCAAGCAGAGAAGAATCACAGATTACATAAGAAGAAGTCACACCTAAGGTTCCTAAATTCACATCCAGATACTGTTTGATCTCGAATGTGACCTCTCAATCCAACAAAAAACCCAACATAGTCCTTATTCAATCAATGGATTTGCAGAGACAAACATGAATTGTTTTCTCTACAAAATGATTGAGACGACCTGTTTCCTCCTAATTAGGAGTGATTGCTGCAATTTACCCTCAGAACGAGAGCCAACAACCTAAACGTCTCTAATACGGAGGATTTCATAGTGTGAGTGTGTGAGAAATAGCCATCAATTGTGAGAAAATATGCATCTATATGAGCAAAAGTGCTGCTATTCTGTGAATTGAGACATGATTAAGATATAAAAGAAATGCTTTTAAGCTAGAATTGAACTTGCAAATGAATCTAGAAAGCTTTGAAAGAGTACAAGATTGAATTGTTAGCCTTAAGTAGAGCATAAGTGAAAGCTAAACAATGTTCAATTCCAAAATGAAATTATAATAATTATGCAAAAGATAAGCTAAAAGCATGAAATTGAAACCAAATTTGACTATAGTTATGATGCTTAAAAACCAAGGATCTTTTCAATGAAGAAAAGAGGTCTCATTTATAGAAAACCAAGGAGAGAGGACGAAGATTTTCTTGAAAAGAAACAGTTGTCTCTTCATTCTCCATTTGAGACAAATATGCAAGGTTTATTAAAATAAAAGAATGAATTATGGACACATAAGTGTCTTTTCATATGGAATTATGGAATTCCTTTTG
>MU228434.1:742055-780658 GCA_018584345.1 Thuja plicata | reverse complement strand
TTATGCTTGCGTGCTTAGTAGAGCCGACAAGGATGTTATGAAGAGTTGTCTTACAGGTCCCATGATCTCATACTTTGAGGAAGATACTTATAGCAAGTCATTTGTGATACGCTAAGTGTGAATGATATGAAAAGAGACAGAAGATGTACATAGCATAATATCAGATGTGGTTCATTCATCAAGAGTCTATGTGAAGAAGAAGTGAAAGATTGTAATACATTGAAACTAATCAAGATAGGTCTACTCTACAGTTCATCATGAGATATAGTGCATATCTGTTATACAGAAGGTTGTAGCCTTCACCATTAAGCAGTGAGCTTTTGGACAGTGAGTCCACCACCCCTAACAGGGTTATTTTTAAAAGACTCCTAATAGGATCCTACCCTTAACTAGGTCACTATACTTATTGCATTATAAATTACATCTCCTAACATGGTTGAAATATCTTCTAACAGGGATTACTATAAACAAGTATTGTTCATTGTGGGTGCTAATTCCCACCAGGGTTTTTACCATTTGGTTTCCCTGTAATCAAATTGTGTGTTGTGTACTGTGTTATTTGATTAAGCATTTACTTTGTTGTATTCTGAAGTTAAGGAAGTAAAAAGAAGTAAAGTTACTGATAACTGATTCACCCCCCCTCTCAGTTATCCTTTGGGACTATTCTAACATTTATTTGGAAGGATATTAAGGCTGACTTGACAAGGCTTATCATATATATACTAGGTCAAGTTTGGATTGAATTAGTGGAAGAGAAAGTGTATATGTTTATGACATGAAGAGTGAAGGCAAAATCAGATGGGATTCTGATTGAGGAAAAAACACAGAGAACTGCAACAAAATATCTGATTAGTGAGGATCAAGTAATTAAATCCAGAACAAAGATCTGAATCAGAAAAGATATTTGCTTATCAAAATAGGTCAATCCATTGTTACTTTCTAACAATTGTAGCAGTGATCAAAATCTCTTAACAGAGTAGACTTAACAATATTTTGTAAATCCTCTCACAAGGTGACATTTCTACATTGAAGTGTTAGAAGACCTCTAACAAGGCCACTCCTTACATGGTGGTTAATTCCTCTATCAGGGTCACACCTAACAGTGTGTTATTTTAACCTTTAACAGGGTTGGCTCCTAATAGGGCTCACTTTAGAAGAGTGAAAAACAGTGACTAGTTACAATTGGTGGTTTTTCCCATATTGGGTTTCCACGTTAAATTTTGGTGTTGTCTGTGTACATTTCATTTTCTTTATGGTTTATGTTTCTATAATTAATTACTAAAGGATAATCATAGTTAATATCTTAAGATTTGCTATGTTAACCGAGTGACAGTAGAATATCTGTGTTAACCGAGCAATAATGACAAATTTGTTTAAGAAATCTAAGGGACTTGGATTTGTTTTTGTAGTAACTGATTCACCCCTTCCCTCTCAGTTACTCAACTCATTTCCAAAAGTTTGCTACAAAAATTAATCCAAATATTTAGTTAACAATAATATTGTATAAGCTTAGATTATGCAAGTGATTGCAACATTATATTAAATTTCATTATAAATTGAATTTCTTTGAATTCTAATATTTTTTATCCAAAAATATTTTTATTAACATTAATCACTATGGTACCCACAGGGTATATTTATTTTGTATTTATTTCTTTGTAGTTGTATGACTAAATTTTATTTTCTTACACATGGCTCCTCTCATATTATTATATAGGAAGTGTATTCTACACATCTACTTACTTTCATTAATGATCTCTTCCTCTACAAATTATATAAATACTCCTTTTCCCTCAAATACATATAACATAATATTTACCACATTAATCTCTACCACCAGCACCACCACTTTCATGTCATTTGAACAACATATACAATATGTCCTAAATTATCATTAATAACTTACATACCCATATTCTATATTACTAGGATTTAATCTTCTTCTACCTTTTTCATTTTCTTTTTAGGCACTACTTTCTCATATATATTAATTTTCATTATATCCCATAAAAAGAATACAACCACTCTAAAAATATTTCATGAAGTTTCAAGATGTTTTGTTTCCAAACAAGCTCTCTTTATTCCCTCCATAATATGTTATTTTCATTGCCATTTTAAGAGAACCCTTTTTCTTCTCTATAAGCCATCTCCATTTCCACATTCTCATGATCAAAACCCTAATGACCCCTAGATATTGATCCATAAACACAAATACTCTTCCATCAAAATAGTTTGAACGTAAACTATACATATGCCAATGAAACTAACATGATACTTATGAATGTAACTTATACAAATGCCAAATAAAACCAATTTATGATACCATTTAATGTAGTCAAGGGTAGATAATCAAGTAAATGATTATATTTCCACGAGAATAAAATACACATAAAATTCTCCAGTGAACTCATTATGAGGCTTAAATTAAATATAAATTTATTTATAGATAGGATCAAGATATCAATATTTAGCTTGGGAATTTTAGAAAACTAGCTACATACCTAAATATTAGTGCCTAACTTATCTCTAATCCAAGAAGTCCTATGATGTGTTAGAACATAGACCAACACATGTAATTTCCTCTTATACATCATTTATGTGTCCAAAAAGTTTTTACATCTTCCATGTTGGGAGACCCATCTTTCAAAAGCCTTAACATTTGATCTAGGAGTTTGATTGACAAACTATTTGAACAAAAAAATTAACTTGATTAATTTTAACTTTACATATGATTTAAATGAATGTTCAAAGACTTTTATTGACAATTTGAAATAGATATATTAGCAATTAATAGATCTTATGTTACTATATCAATATTTAATCTTAAATAAAACAAAGAATATGACTTTATTGTTAGGATTAAGTAATCCTGAGAGGGGGGGGGGGATGGGGTGAATCAGTATTACATTGCTTTAAACTTAAAATTAATAAATTCCAACTTAACCAGATAATTGCAGAAATGAAAAGAACATAAATACAAAACACATAACTCATAACACCATGGAATTGTTCTCAAGGAAACCTTGGCCAAGGGAAAAACCCAGTGGGGATGGTACCCACAAATATGTACTAAAAGTATATTATTCGTGTTAGGAGACCTAGACATATTAGGAGTTGAATATTACATTAGTACATTTTCCTGTTAAAGGAATACAAAAACCCTGTTAAAGGTATACACTTAGCTCGCAGCTCATACAATTATAAATATGTCTCCTTTACAATGTATATAAGAAATGAACATAACCAAGCATATGCTATTCTTAGGTAGTTCCAGTTGTAGCTCACATCATGACCTATCTAATTTTGACATCACAATGCATCCATTCATTTGTTCACATCCATTCCATCCATCACATTCTTCACTTTTCAAAAATCTCTTCATTTATACACATTTTACATATCCAGTCGGCTTCCAAATACATCTCAAAATGGAATCAAAATTATAAAAAAAATTAAATACAAAGTCGGCGACCTTACACTACCAAAATATAGGTAAAAACTTGATCTGAATCCAACATAGCACTTTTGGATTCCATGTCATACTCCCTCAATCATCACAACCTTTCATCTATCCTGTATCACTGCTACTCTATCTTCACATGCCTTCAACATACTGTAAGTTACTTTGATTGACTTCAAAACATAAATGACCTTAACTGAAGGTCATACATATCCCAAAATAGCTTCCCCTAAACTCACATGTGTTCATTCACCATATACTATGCTCGCTGACCAAAACTGTACTCATGTACCCTGTTAAACTACTTTTTGGACTTAGTCAATTTGCAAGCCTGAATTCCAAAACCATGTTTCACACCAAGCGATCATCCATAACAGATGTGTTTCCATAAATGAGAACCCTAATGTGTTCCTGAACACTCCTAAATGAGCCACTTGCCAACATTTATAGTTTTACAAAATGGAGATGATAGACATATGTAAATTCATTGAATTTATTAAGTCATAGTTCAACAAGATCATGTTTGATTTTATGGGAGAATTTAGATATACCACCTCCTTAATAATTTTTTATCCAATTAATTTATGACCTCTCAAGATCACACAATATCAACTTTAGAATGTAAATTAACATGCACATGGATACAAACTTGGTCTATTTTGGTGTACTTGCAAGCCTGGTTATTTACTATGGTGATATTTTATCTACTATCCTTAGTTAACTTTGTCTAGGATCTCGTCTCTATTTTTTTATCAGTCAGGTGAATTTTTCTTGGCTAGTTAAAGACATTTTTATATATCTATTTTTATTGTCTTTGTTTATATTATTCCATTATGTTATTTTGTAACTAGGATCAATGCCCTTTCCCTACTAATCTTATAAAAAACATGCACATGGAAACCATGTATCCCTATGCTAATTGTTTACCAGATCAAATCGATGATTATGCTTTTCTCCCTTAGATTCCAAATTCTAAAAAAATATCAAATTCATTGTTACACATTCAAACAAAAATTAAATACATATAATCCCACTTTTACAACCTCATTTCATTCATTTTATGGATAAAATCTTCAATGGATACCAAAAAAAGAAAAAAATCCCAAGCAGTTCAAAGGCACATCTAGAGAGGAAGTAAGAGAGAAGCTATTTGTTCATCCCTCACTAGGGAACTTAATTCCAAAAGGTGATTATTCTGATTGAGAATCTAGAAGCCGACTTTTAAGTAGTGTCACTTTTCAAGGAAGGTCAATTTGTAAAATCAACTTTTTAGAAAAATATAAAAATAAATGTCATTTTAGTCAACCTACATATAAAAAAAATAAAAAAACCTTTGTCAAGAATTTGATTTAGGTAAAGGACACATGAGTGGATGAGACATATTTTCTTAAATTTTGTTAATAAATAATTAATGTTTAATATTTTAGTTAGATTAGATATATATAGCTAGATAAATAATTGTTTGTGCATGAATTTAAAAAATATTAAAAATGTCTTTTTGGTTAAGCTAACTTAGTAAAAACATGACTTTTTTCTAGAACCATGGCTAATAAATCCTAGAATGGGACACACATTTTGGATTTTAAAAAGGATAATATTGTGAAAGTGAATAATGCTTTGAACAATATGTATATCTTTAAGGAAATCAAACATAATATATATGTAAAAAATTAATGATGCATTTCTTTAAAATTATAATGAGGCATGTATTGTATTTTTAGAGACTTGATAGATATTTGATAGATTATTTTTATTTTCTTAAATTTAGTATACAAAATTGTATCTTCATGGATAAATTAGTCAAAAAATTTAAGATAGCACTAACAAAGTGGTTTTGCAAGATTTTTGACAAGTTTTAGAACTCTTACTTGCCTAAATTTAAGATAACCATGAGGTATTTTTGGAGGGAATCTATATTTGATCTAAACTATTAGCACTTTTTTCGTCGAAGTCTAAACACAAGTCTATATATAAATAGATTTCCATTTCCACTATTTGACCCATCATGACCTCACTCACCTATTTTTTATTTTTCATATTTTGTCAAATGAGTTTGAGCAAAGTCTTTAATTTTTATGAAATTGAAATCTAGTGGGGAGATAGTACAATTTTTTTTGTACAGTCTTTAACTATTACATCCACAAGGAGATCAAAAATATGCATAAAGATATACAATGTAACACACTTAATATATCATGGGAAAAAATCTTTTAGGAGGAAAACCCCACACTCCAAGAGAATAGTACTTTGTAGTCTAGTAAATTAATGGTTACAATACAATATCAATATTTAGCAACTTCATTAGGAGTTTACAACTTACACCACATAATCTAAATCGATTCTGGTAGCATAACGCTTCACCTACAAAACATAACATAACTAATATTATCTAAGGCTGCCTTATATAGATAAATACAACTCAAGAGGTTGTCTCTAGATGAAGATACAAGATGGGGTCATGCAAAACATTCAACACTATTTTTTAGTTTCTTAAAAGCATGGAAATGCCACATATACATATTCAAATGACTCCCCATTCAAACCTCCTAAAGTTGGGCAACCAAAATTTACTATCTTGAGTTATGACAAATGCTCTAATGCATCTCACATCTATAATAAGAATCTATCATAAATATTGTCATGACTTATAAAAATTACAATTGTAAGAGAATTCGTCATGACTAACTATTATTAGTCGATTCTCTTACAACCTGTCATAACCCAACTTGGGCACCCACCTTCTCCATGCAAAAGGTATCTCCTGCCACTTTTCCAATATGTTATAAAGTTTTCCTTAGGCTATCCTCAAAGTGGGATGCCTACCTCAACATGTGTGACATATGTGGCATACATTCATTTCCAAGTAGGTTTCCACCAAGCTTATGGGTCCCACTAGATGACTAGACATCTGTAGGAAATTATTTAATTAAAATAATAAATAAATAAAATAATCAATGTTAGGATTTGTAAAGGTTGACACTTTAATCCCAATAAATGAAAATTCAAAAGAGTTTTGACATCTCGTCCTACTTCTAATTTAGTTTAAGACATGTTATAACTGAGAAACAATAGAGATGTATCTCATCAACTTTACCTTTAAATAGTCATTCAAGAGAGAATTCAAAATTGAACACACAATTAATAAAAATAAAATTATATGTAAATAACTAACATCAACCAAACCAGAGGAGATGACCTTAAAATATAAGAAAATTGTTACAAAATAAAATAAAAAATATTATAAAATTATTTCAGTCCACTTTTATATATACTCCCCACAAGATCCATTATTTCAATCCATTCTTAGAAATATATTTTCTCACTATCATATGGAGAAATATCTATTATTTCAATCCTTTCTTAAATATATAGTTGCCCACTATGATATATATAGAAAGATATATTATTTCATTCCATTCTTAAAAAAAATACTTCTCCACAATTATATATATATATATATATATATATATATATATATATATATATATATATATCCCCACTATCATATACATCTTCTCCATTTCTGGAAAGATCTATTTTTTCTATCCATTTTTAGACATACCTCCCCACTATCATATATATATGAAAAGATCAATTATTGTCAATTGTGAATTGGTCAACTAGTGAAGTTCAATGGTTCTCATTGAGCCCACCAGGGTTCAAATCTTGTGAAGACATCTGATAAGGGTTGAGGTCGGGATCGTGGCCCGGGCGAATTTGACGGAATGGATACCCCTCAGTCCTTGGCTCTCAGCCAAAGAGAATGAAGTATTCTCAAAAAAGAAAAAAAAGGATCTATTATTTCAATCTATTCTTAAAAATATATTTCCCCACAATCATATATATGACACGATCCAATATTTCAATCAATTTTTAAAAATATACTTCCCCACTATCATATATATAAAAAAATCTATTATTTGAGTCCATTCTTAAATGTACTCAACTGAAACATATGAAAAAATCAATTATTTCAATCCATTCTTAAAAATATACTTCCCCGCAATCATATATATGAAATGATCTAATTTTTCAATCCATTCTTAAAGATATACTTCCTCACTATAGGATCTATTATTTCAATCCATTCTTAAATATACTTTCGAGTATCATATATGCAGAAAGATCTTTGTTTCAATCCATTCTTAAATATATGAAAGGATCTAGTACTTCAACCTATTCTAAAATTGGTTTTCCCAATATCATACGAGAAGATTTATTGTTTCAATCTATTCTTAAATACACTTTACCAAATCATATTTGGAAGGATCTATTATTTCAATCCATTCTTGCATATACTTGCCCACTATCATAGATAGAAAGATCTATTGTTTCAATCAATTCTTAAATATGCTTTCTCACTATCATATATAAACTATCATATATAAACAGATCCATTCTTAAATATGCTTTCTCACTGTCATATATAGAAAGATCTATTGTTTCAATCTATTTTTAAGATTTTAATCTATTCTTAAATATACATCCCTACAATCCCCACAATCATATTATCTCAATCCATATTTAAATATTCTTCCCCACCTTCGTCCATATTGAAAGATCTGTCATTTCAATCAACTCTAAAATATCTTTTTTGATTTCCTGGCATATTTATATATATGTTCCTACGAGAGGAAGTCAATGACAACAGAGAAAGAATGAAATGGATTGCCTACTTGATAGATCCAACTGTCTTCTGATATTCATCTTTTCTCATCTTTCCCATCCTGTTTTGAGATCATTACAATCCGAATCAATCAATGGTTTCCACTGCTTACACTGGTTGGAGTACCACCTCGCACACAGAACTCTGAAAATGCCCACAGCCGAGGTGGTACACCAACCAGAGTGAACATTACAAACCAGTCATAATGCAAAACAGCAGCGCAAAAGCTTGTTTCACCAACTTAATGAGATGCCGTGAATGAAGATAAGAGAAGAGAGAAGGAATGTATTAAAAAGAAAAGCAGCATTAAAGACACTGCAATCGGGGGTCACTGTCTAAACCTCCAGAACGTTCAATTCATGGTCCAATGCTCTGACTGTTGCAGACCAAAAACCCATGTTATTCATAGAAAAATTAATGGTTTTGACAGCAAATTTCTCCGTCTTTTCCCCACCGCATACCTAATATTGGAAAGCATTTTCTAACATCGTGTCTTTAACCCACAGTAAAAGATCCTCTGTAATGGCCCATAAAAAGATGCCATTGTAATGACAGGAAAGTAAGTGGATCTGAAGGGGCAACACAGAAGAAGAAATGCTTTCTTTCCTTCTAAAGAGTTATGAGAGTGGGTCTCATTTAGCAGGTGGGGTGGACCATTTCAAATTATACCCATATCCAGATCACACATTGCCCTTTCACCCTATTTAATGAGCCCAACGTACATTTGATCCTGCCAATAATTTAAACGTGTGGCAGAGACATTTATGGCGAATGTCCAACCATACGTACACTTTGTTACCGTGTTCTACTTTTTTTTTTTTAGGAGATCCAAGGTGGATGTGACGGGCGAGATACCATTTTAAAGATATTTTTTTGTTTGCCCTAAAATTTATGTTTTGAGGCCGACTGGATGTGATGGGAGAATGCCTTATTACATGCCATCAAGATACTTTGTTCCATATTGATACTTTTAATTAGGAGAAGAGCACATTACCACCCACATTCTAATAGTTGTATTTGATTTTCAATTACTAAAGAAATAAAAAAAATGAAAATTAAAAGTCTATTAATAAATATATCATGTATCAATAGCTACTCACTTCTACCTTCAATAATGGATATTCTTGAATGACTAGTGGGATATTTATTGATAATTTTTTAGAAGGTTGTAGTGCAAGATTATTAGGGCGAGCATCTTTAAATAGGTATCGAGCGACACTTTGAAATGACCACATTTTGACCCCTGCGCACGTAATAGGTCCCACAACATGAGTCATTACTACCTAAAAGCCAAAACAATAGCTACTAGCAGTTAAGTAACATACAAAGATAACAAAAAAAAAAATCATTGAAATCTGGTTTGCCATTTAGGATTTGTAGGTGCGCGAAGTTAGCTATAACAACTACTTGTTTGCTTCCCCTAAGTCCATCTCAAGCTTTTAACTGATACTTGAACATTCACATAGAAGAGGGTAGAGGTTGAGGGAAGCTTATCAATAGTCGTTATAGCTAACTTGGCACACTCACAAATCAATTTCAACAATTTTTGTTTGGTTGTCTTTGTATGAAACTTAATTGCTTACAACTATTGTGTTGGCTAACATTGTATGCTATGAGGTGTGTTATGCGTACAAGTGTTAAAAAGTGAAATTTTAAAGTGTCGCTCAATAACTACTTAAAGATTCCCCAACAACCATACACTACAACCACTATTGGGGGTACAAGTGGACAACTATTGGTACTTGTGAAATTTATTAATGGACTTTTAGTCACATTTGTCATAGCTATCTTTTCACACCTTAAGTTCTTAAAGATTTTGATAAGTTTTTCCCTTCATATGTGAATTAGAAGCTTATAGCTATTTTTTCTACTTCTAAAATTACAATGAATATGGGAGGATTTGTTCTACATGCTAGTCATTGCTATGTGATGTCATGCATATTCTCTATTGCCTCATTAAGTGTTCACTTTGACTACAACAAGATTTGCACAACTGATCAAATACTTGTGCAAAAATGGCTCAATAATAGTGTGCACGATTCCTCTAATTAGTAACTAGCTTTGTAACTGTTGGGTATACAAGTAGGATGTTTTTTTAGTAGGATTTTAATTAGCATGTTCTAATGAACAATTATTGGAACATGGGTGGTAACTGGGCCCCTTTCCCTAAATTTCAACATCTATTTGTATATGATTCAAGAGTTTAAACCTATCGTTTGGGGTTTTAAGTAGTAACGACAATTGCCAGAAGAATTGTTACATGGATCTAAGTCTCTCACTTATCCTTTACAAGTGATGATCTGAACATCTCTACAAAGGACTCTATTAATTGTATGTTATACCTATCAGTAATACTTTAAAAAATCCTTTAATTAACACTTACAACCTATTATGTGATAAAATACATTTTTACAATTATTCCCAAAATTTATGTCAAATTATAAAAAAATTTAAGTCACATTTTATATATGTTTGGAGTTCACTTAATTAATACCACCATACCATAACAAGGTATATACTCTAAACCTATTTTGCAACATCGTTCTTAGATTCTCTTATGGAAAAGAAACCCTTTATTACGTTCCCACTTATCTATTTTATCCAATGTCCTCCATTACCTACTCACAAATAGAGGATGTTCTAAATAATGATTTCATTCCAATGCTATTGTATAGTAAAAAAAATTGATTGTTATTATAGTTCTTTTTCTTTTTGTCCTTACATATTTGTAGAGGTTTTTTTTACGAATGGTTTCTATGCTTGCTAGAATGCTTGTTGCCACACTCAAGACCATATTTGTAGAAATGATTTCATTCCTATGCTATTGTATTATAAAAGAATATTTAATTGTTATTATTTTTCTTTTCCTTTTTCTCCTTACATATTTGTAGAGGGTTTTGTTACTAATGGTTTATATGTTTGCTAGAATGCTTGTCGCTAGACTCAAGACTATATTTTATCTCTTTTGTAATAGATCTAGAACAATTTTGATGGTCACCACTCACAAAAAGGTGTTCAAGTAATGAGCTAGTCTACTTCTACTTCTATTTTATTTTTCCCTTTTGAGCTTGCAAATTATATGTGGTTTTGTTATCAATGTTATATATGCTTTTAAACATATTATATTATGACTTTAAATGAATTTTTCAAAATGTTAATAATATTATGATAATTTATAATTTTTTATACATTAGTTTATTTTTGGTTGAACAACATATAATATATAAGCAATTTATTTTGTAGAAAATATTTACTTTGTTTATATAATTGATTATATTTTGTTATTGAATATTTTACAATTACAAATAGTTCCCCACACAAATGTAGAATTGTACATACACATAAAATTGTGTATGGCATGTCCATAAATACACATAAACATAAATGTAAATGCAATTAAAAAATGAAAACATTTCTATTATGCTTTGGTTTTTATTAAGGAAAAAATAGGTTTTGATGAGGCCCTAAAACCTAGTACAAATAGATTTTGAAGGGGATCTGGAACCCCCTAAAGAAGAAACGTTGCAAAAGATAAAATAAAGCTAAACAACAACCCAAAGCTAGAAAATAGACAACAACCTGAAAGATATATCAAGAAAAACTCCAACTGCTCAAACAACCACTACAACAAAGGAAAAAACCTTACATCAAAGATCAACTATCCAAAGAGGGGAGATCCTTGGGGAATTTGAGGCTCCCAAAACTAGAACACTGGGTTTTAACATGGTTCCCAGAACCATCTTCAGAAACCACCATAAGAGATTGAACCTCAATGAACTGGCTCAAACTATGGGGTTAGCTCAAGCACCCCAAACCATCAAAGATTTATCTTGTCTCCCACGAACTTTAACTTGGCACCAGCAATCACCTTGGGTTTTGACGTGGCTCCCAAAACCATGATATGGAAATGAATGACTCCCAAAACTATAGCTAGCAGCCTAAAGATAATATAATGAAAAAACCATCTTGCAAATCATTTCTAGATTATATTGTGTAAGTATTTTTGTATCAAAATTTTAGATCACACTTCGCCATCCATCGTAAGGATGAAATAAAGAGAACATAAGGAGAAAAAACTAGCTACCAAAGAGGGATATAGCATGGAACCCCAAACCATACAAATACTAGCAGAAAGGATTTTATAATTTAGGAAATTCAAAGGGTTTAGAGGACACCTTAAACCATGAAAATGAGTTTTACTGTGACTTCCAAAATCATCAAAATAGGTCACCTCGTAATAATGACCATAAAATAGCCATCCATCCAACCAGTCAAAAACCACCTCCTGAACTGCCAAAATCCTCTCCGCCATAATATAAGATGATCCCACCTCCATGGGGGTAGCTAAGAAAGAGAAAGAAGACACCAAGAACATGAAGAAGTGTTGGTATTGTGTTTGGAGATTGTTGCTATTTTGATGGATATTGAGGTGCAGTCATAAGGAGTCACTTATTTGGTTTTCATTGATGGAAACTAACTTGGAAACTAAGTTAGTATAGTCATGAAATATTACAGGTGAAGTGAAGATACAATCGGTAAGAATGTAATACTGAAAATTGGCTAAGTCTAGAAGATCGGTAGATAGTGAGAACATCACTTTGGTGGAGATCATGGTAGAAGTGGAATTATGAGGAGCCGTAATAGATGCAACTTCAAAATGTTTATATTGAAATGTGGTTCCAACCACAATTTATATGGTTGATCAGTGAGATAGTTTTTGTTGTCACGGACATTAAGACAGGTAGAACACTTATGTTCTTGAGTAAAAGTCGGTAGATCACAGATCGGTGAGTGATAAAGTATGTGCGATCATTTTTAATTATATGATGACATGGAATAAAGGTTTTTACATTCAATGTTTTGATATTTATAACATTGATGCAAACATTTAAGTCAGATTTGAGGTGTTGCAATGGAGAAGTCAAAACATGTTTGACTACTTTGGAGATATAACTTGTAGATCTTCTCTTGACCTAATGTAGTCATGATAAATCATTTTCTTCATCGAGAAAATCATTTTGATACATCGTTCTCTTGCGTGAAAGTAATTTGAAGATAATTTTTATGTCGGTGGAAGTTGTTTATATATAGGGAACTGCTCATATTGAAAAGTAGTTGAAAAGTTGTAAGAGTTGTTTTGGGTGATGTAATTAGGGTTTTGTAATTTCAATTTGAGGTTGCGATCAGAAAGATGATAGATAGAGAGTAGGGAGAAGTTACAGAGTACAAAGAACATATTTGATCTGAAAAGAAATTAGTGCTACATCCAGATCACTAATCATTTTATTCCCTAATAGTTACAACAAGAAAAATACCTTAACTGGGTGAACTCTAACGGGTTCTTTTTATAAATCCTTTAACAGGGTAACTTCTTTATTGAGGTTTGAAATCCTCTAGCGAGGTAGATCATAGCTGATTTGATTGTACTCATAACAATTTACTAGTCACTCCTAACAGGATGAACCATCAGAAAGGGTATTTGTAGCTCCTAACAAGGCAAACTCATTTACGAAAGTATTGGGCTTGTGGGTGTCATCCCCATCATGGTTTTTCCCTCTTACAAGGATTTTCACAGTAAAATATCAGTGTGTCTGATGAATTTGTGAATGATTGATATTACTTTCTTTTATGTATTTGCATCAGTTATATGCTTTGTAGTTTGGAAAGTAATTCAATAGTTTTTTAGATCAGCGGTTGAATTTGTTTACTATATGTTTGGACTAATTCACCCCCCTTTTAGTACCTATTAATTCCAACAATTGGTATCAGAGCATAGGTCCTCTTGGTGATAAGCCTAAAAAATTGGGACAAAGATCCACTATCAAGGAGTGTTATAGGTATGATATGAAACTTGAGAATGCAAACAAAGTGATCATTGAGCTGCAGGAAAAGTTGAAAAAGTCTCTTTCCAAAAGGAGAGAACTCACTAAGAAATTGAGTAAAATACACGACTACATAGAACAACTTGATGAAGGAAGTACATCCGAAGAGTCTGAGGAGGAAATTGCATGTCCGTTGATTAAGAACAAGGGTCTCAAAGAAAATGTGGCTAATCTGAAAATAGAACTTGAAAGTCAGTCTATTAGGATGTGTGATGTCCTTGAGGAAAATGGAAAAAGGTGCAGATGCAAAGAAGTCTACATAAGCTGCCAAGAAAATTACTGATAGTGCCCTAAAGTCAAAAGATGAAGAGATTATCAAACTGAGACAAGAATTTTCTTTATATCAGAGTCAAATGCAGGATACTGCTGCAAAGAATATTCAAGTAATAGATGAGAGTGAAAGGCTTAGAGAGATGAATGAAACATTGAAGAAGGAACTAAAAATTGAGAAAGAAGAAAATGAAAAGCTGAAGCAATACAATGAAATCTCACAAAAGCTTGATGAACAACTAAAGAGTCAAAGAAGACACAGAGACACAACCGGTCTAGGTTATATAGGAGAAGGAGCATTTGAAATCGGTGAGTCCTCTAAATTGGAACCTAAGGAGACAGAGAAAGATCAAAAGGTAGATCCAATTAAATCAGGTAAGAAACCTAACAAACCTACTTGTTATAACTATGAAAAGCTTGGTCATACTACAAATGTGTGTAGGAGCAAACCAGTGAATAAGCCTCACTCTTTTAATGGTTATTGCTATAATTTTCACAAGTATGGCCATACTGCATATGAGTGTAGATATAGGTCTATAAGTAGATCCAGTGGTAGTAACTTTGATGGGTAATATTTTTCATGCAACAATTATGGACACAAAGCTGGAGATTGCAGGTCAATAGTGTATGCACCTAGGTCACTTGTCTGTTGGAATTATTGGAATGATGTACTAAGAGGGGAGGGGTGAATCAGTACCTCTTAAAATTTTTATGTGGTTGGCCCATTAACCTTTGTGTCATCAGATTTGTATATTCCTATCTATATGTTCATCTTTCTATATGTATGTGAAATCATAATATAAGTTCTTTACATGTGTAAACATTCAAGAAACATACATGAAAGTAAATAACACATAAGACATGATATGATATCACAGAAAACTCTTGTTAGGAAGTAAAAAATGCGGTGGGGATGTCTACCCACAAAACTTCACTATCTATAGATAAGAAGGGAGTCGGTAAAGGCTTACAATTGATCACTTTTGATGATCTACCCTGTTAGGAGTATTAGAGTGGAGACATGTTAAGATCTACTTCATTTGAAGCTTTAGCAACACTGTTAAGTGTGCACTCTGTTAAGAGATTTATCAAATAACTGTTAAGTCCACCTTCTACAAAAGGATTTTAGATGTGATGCACTTGTTACAATGCAACTACAATATAAATATTGATCTGATAGTGTATGCAATCTCTAATTGTTGATAACAGATCATGTAAATCTTACAATGTAAATGTAATCACCTTGAGTGATTAAGTGATACCTTGTCTTTGCTTGTCGGTAGCCTTTCTGTGTTCTTGATAACTGATTTGATCTGTTTCTGAACTTTGCATGAATTCTCTTCTGCTGCTTAGATGCTCTCCATGGCTACTCGCATTTATCAACTGATTACAAGTCTCTCTATTACAAATGATTGAACATCTATTTATACTAGTTTCCAGCTCTATTCTTGATTCATGCTTTTCAAATTAACTCTAGATCCAAGGTTTACAAATTTACCTTGATCTTTAGTTAGTTATGTTTTAGATCTATTAGGATGATTTAAAATATTTACAATATGCTTGCTTGACCCTAAAGTAAAGTTTTAAAACAAATAAAAACTCTAAAAATAGAATTACAATGTTTTATTTGACGTGTAATTACTTTTTGCGGGTTCTATAATTAACTGTCGGTTCTGATGGTCGGGCTGCTCTGTCAGTCTGTCAAATTTTCTTCATTCTTTGCTCTCTTAGTTTTCTGCTCCGTCGGTGTCCCTTATTTGAACTGTTCGTTGGGTATGCATTTTCTGCTCTGTCGGTGATGTTCTCAAAACTGTATCGTCGGTTATGCTTGTCATCAGTTTGACTCTTGTCAATGTTTGTTGGACAATTCTATACATAGCATTTTCACAATAGACATTGTCATCTCGTTGGGTATGCTTGCTATCCGTCGGTTATGCCTATACTGATGACCTTTATCATTTTTTTCCCTTTAAGTATACTAATGGAAAAACTTAATGTCGTCAATCTCCGCCTTTGACATTAGTATCAAAAACTGATATGTGCAACATAGTTGATGTATTAGTAAGTACACCTATGTATACTTCTTCCTTAGTCATGAAATGACTCCCCCTATGCATATGTTGGTAAGTGTAAGTTTATGTACATATCTATCCTCTCTGTACATACATTATACATATCCTCATATAGTATATTGTACATATGTATACATTCCTCCTTTTTCTACTAAAGTATATTGTGCATATGTATACATTCCTCCTTTTTTGATAATGAGGGCAAAGGTACTTACAACTTGTCAAAAATGTGAGAGTGTGAGGCTTTGATTTCCTCCATCATCTTCTCCCATTTCTCCTTCAAATTCTCAAGAGCCATGTGCTCAATTGTTATCCTCACATGCATGTCATATATGTTGTCTACCACAGACATTTTTGGGGTTGAGATCAGATTTCATGCATCTGTAATATGTTGTTGCAGAGTGGTGAGGTTTTGCAATATGTGAGCTTGTAGCTCTGTAACCTCATTTCTAAATTGTGTCTCTGCATCCCATATCTCTTGTCTCAATCTATTTACCTCTGGGATATTTTCATGATGCAACTTTATTGTGTTTGCATCAGAGGTTAAACTTTGTGCACTAGTTGTTACATCTGAATCCAGTTGTGACAGCTTTTCACTATTTAATTTTGTGAAATTTTCTAATGCGCACAATTTTTGAACTAAGGTAACAGCTTCAGTAATCATTGGCTCTAATTGACTTGATAGTTCAGAGAGCTTTACTTTTTTCTCTACCACTTCTTGGCTGATATTTTCAACTAGTTTGTGTTGATATTTCATCTCTGCATGTTCTTCCATTGCCTTCTCTGCATCTACATTTTGATTTTTGATGGCGTCGATAAGAACTTCTATTTGTTCCATGACTGATATGTCATTTTCAATTTTGATATCCAGAACAAGTTGATGTAGAATGACCCTTGCTTTATCAAGTGCTTGGGCTTCCCTATGTGCCTTTTTCATCTTCTCTTGTATTGCTTTTCTCTGACACATCACTCCAAAATTTTGAAGTGCTTCAGTATCTAAAGTAGATACATCCCACTTGGGTATTTCTATTACCTCATCAAGTGTTACCGCCAAGATATCTTTCTTTATTACTTTCTTCTTCTTCTTCTTTAGCTGGGCGGTAGATTGGTGTACTACCATTTGTAAACCTTGAGATTGGATTGATTTTGTAAGTGAGGGTCGAGAAGATGAAGCATCTTGTTGTTTCTGTTCTAAGTCCACTGATTGGTTTTGTGAAGACATCTCTTCATTGGCCTTTGGTGTATCAACGATTTATCTTCCTTTTCTTTCATGCTCTCATTCTTCTTGACTTCTTCACTCTTTTCTTTCTCCTCATCCTTTCTCAGTGTTTCATCTATTTTAGTATCTTCTCCTTTGTCTTTTTTAGTAGACACATTTTGCTGTGTGTCTTTTGCATCCTTCATCTCTGTATCTTTATCTTTTTGATTATCTGATGCATATTTATTTTCATCATTACCCATGTCCTTGGGCATATCATCATCTTTCTTAGATGATTTCTCTTGACTTGATTCAATATCAATAGCTTGTATCAAAATTTTCATGTTGGTCAGTGTATTGACTTCTGTAGTGCCAGTAAGTGTATCTTGTCCATCAGTATTACCTTGTGCAACATTGATATCTTCATCTTTTTGCACCTCTTCTGCAGGGTCTTTTCCTGTAGTGTCATTGATGATATTATCCAACCATGTTTCATCATTTATATCATCAGTTATGTTACCTTTTATTGTCAAATCTTCTTTGGTAACCTCTTCTTCATTACTCAAGTCAATATGAATTGGACTTGGTGGATTTTGGCTTTCCTCACTCTGTGTTTTGTCAAGAGTAGTGTCGGGCCATACTTCATCTATAAATTTAGTATGTTTGAGGCCTGCTATATCACTCTCTTCTTTATCCAATTCCATAGATGAGTCATCTTGTACATCTTTGATGATGATTTGTTCCTTCTCCGGGCTAGCTTCCTTAGTGGGATTTTTGAGTATCTTGCACCACTTCTTAATGCTTTCCTGATCAAGATCAATTAGCTTCCCTTTGAGAAATTCCTATTCTCTCATTTTTGGTGAGAACTACTTTTCATACTTATTCATCATCTCATTTAAATTTCTTCCTTCTTTGAATTAGAAGGCATAAGAGTAACAAGTACTCTTTCCCTTATTTCTTTTTCCTGATGTAGTGCAAATGTCCATCTAGCAGATAATCTCTCTATTAGTTCCTTGGGAATGTCATATTCTGAGAATTATAGTGGAACATAATGGTGTTTGCACATTTTGGAAATTATAGCTTCGTCAATCTTATTTTTATCCTCTGTACTAAATTTCAACCATTCCTAATGTTAGGATCAGAAATAGACTATGATTCTGAGATGTTTTTGCATATTTCATTAATTGTTTTTGGAATCAAGGGTTCTTTCCCTTTTTGCACATCTATGTCAACTTCATCCGTAGCTGAGTCTTCTAGATCCTCTTTTGTCCTAACCCATTTCCTCCTTTTGGTCTATTTCTCCTTTGGTGAGACCGGTTTTCTCTTGTAGGTTCTCACTCTACCTTTCTTTAGTGGTGAAGGAGTTGCTTCCTTTGCAATTTTGCTTCTCATTCTTGAAGCGGCTGTTGTTCTTGCTTTCTTAGGTGGAGGAGGAGGTGGTGAATCTGACTATGTACCCTCTGATTTATTCTTTTCTGTATCTTCACCAATAGGTGACTAGCCTTTGGTTTGTTCCTCCTTTCCTTCTTTTTCCTCTTCACCTTCTTCAGTAACTACAAATTTCTTGGTTAAGTTTTTAACCATCTTGTCCTTCTTGTTTACAATTTTCTTGACAACAAGATCTATCTTGATCTTTGGTTTGGCTTCTTCATAAGTGCCAAATCTTGCTTGCTTGTTGTCAACTGGTTCATTCAATAGTGCCTTGATGCACTTAGTGGCTTGTCCTATTTTGATCTCATATTCTAATGGTGATAGCCAGGATTTCCTAGGTACTACTGGTTTGATATAGGTAAAATCTGTATCTACCACAAAACATATATTCTCTTTCTGTTCTTCTATCAAACTCTCATGTATCCTTGTTCTAGCTTGCATCTTTTCCTTAATACCTTTGAAATACTTATTCATTAGGTCATCAAAATCTGTACCTAATGACTCTATATGCTCACATATATGTATGGTTATAGGTTTGCTTGTATCCCATACTACTTTGCCTATGGAAGGAAATTATTCTTCAAAGTAAAAGAATATGCACATAATGAGGGAACCAAACTTGCAAGTGTTTGTCCTTGAAGATCTTATGGTGTTCATGTTCTCCTAAAGTTGATTCAACAGTATCTCTGCAAGATCCATCTTCTTTCCTAGTTCGATGATCTTGTAAGCTTTGCTCATAGCAGTGCTTGCTATGCTATTCATTCTGCTTGCCTGGAAGATCTTGTATCCTACCACACATGCACCAAACTTGAGTTCTTCGTCGGTGATAGTGTTAACCTTGAGACCTCTCTTTTCTGATTTTGCACCAGTTAGCTTTTCCACTTCCTTCAGGGATGGGTGCTTGTGAGCTTGTGGTTTTTTGGTTTTAGGATATCCAGTAACTGCATGAATAACATCCTTTGTTATTCATTTTGGCTTATTAAGCCATAATGTATGGTTATGTATTTTTCTTAGAACTATCCGTATCCATTCTGCCTTAAAAACTATGAGAAAGTGTAGTGCATTTGTGAGACCTTTCACTTCCAGATGCTTGTGCTCTTCTTTCAGGTTTCCAACTTTATCACACAGTGCTTTATAGGCATTGTCTAGGTCCAGATCTCCTAATTTCAAGATCTTGCAATGTATATAGGACCTTACATCCTCTACCAACAAAACCCTAGGTGGGATTCTAGAGAATGCTCCGAAATCATCAGGTTGTGATGCGATTTCTAGGTGCAGCTTGTATTTAGGTTCAACACAAGTGCCTCTGCTGATAAGATTGATCATTCTCTTCTTATCCTCTTTCAAATTTTCAACTCTTGAAGTAGATACCATTGTTTTCAAAAATTTAGGGCTTTCCATAATTTAAATAGTACGGTCGGTGAATGCAGGTACTTACTGAATCTCTGTGATTGCTCGTGAATCCTTTGAGTTGAGTTGGAATCTTGCTAAGGTCGCACTTCAATCTTCTCTTCAATCACTCTGCTTAGCTCTGCTTGGTTTCTCAAAAATCCAGGGTGCAAAATGAGTTCTTCTGTCATGTTTTTATAACTTTTGTGCCCTAAGTTGTCATTAATGCCCAGTAGCTCGTCGGTATACAAATACTGAGTTTGTCGGTTGAGGCATAAGTAACATCTTTGGTTTAGGCGCAAAGTGTCAGGGTTGCTAGAAGCTTTGGTGACTTCACCGATGATTGTCGGTAAAATGGCAATGACAACTTCTATCGGCTCAAGGATCACCGATGTTCATCAGTATACACTTAGTGACTTGGCTCTTGTGTAATGACTGATACATTTCGGTAAGTAGTGTTAACTTTTCTGTGTGTGTTCACCAATGCTAATTTGTACCCATTAACCAATGGTTATTTTTCAATAATATTGCAAGTAACAATATAGTGCATCTTCAATAATGCTAATTTTGTCTATATGATCAATGTGTAAATGGAACCGATGCATAATATAACTTGTCATAATGCAGTTCCATACTTACTTGTGCAACTTAATTGGAGATGGTGATGCCACCAGATCCATTGGATGGGGTGTCATCATTTAGATTTCTTGTTCCGGCACCTTCAGTGTTTATGGATTTTACCCACATCTTATTTCTCATCTTCTTGATTTCATCAATGGTGTTACCATTGGGATAAGTGCTTTTTTTGTCAGTCGGTCTTTACAATCTTTTATCACATGTCCAACCTTATGACAATGTAAACATGCCATACCTAGATTGAACCATCCTCTTGGTTTTCTAGTCCATTTTATCATACAGTTGGCAGATATATGACCATACCTTCCACATGTTGTGCAATTTACCCATGTGTTATAGTCCCAAGCATATGAGTTACCTACTCTTGTCAGTTTGTAGCCATTATCAGGTTCTTTTGGTGTCCAAGCCTTTTTATTCTTTTTCCAGCACTCTTGATATGTATGTCCATTCATTTTGTAGGTAGGACGGTACTTGTCCATGTAGGTTTCCTTCTTTGGATTTTTCATCTTGGATCTTCATTCATATGCCTTGTGTCCTTTCTTGTGACATTTATAACAATTACCAATGAAAGTATATTGTGATTGAGGAATACCTTTTATTTTGTTTCTGCAAATTTTTGAGGTGTGGTCTGGTTTTCCACAGTGATTGCATGACATCTTCTTGGTCCTTGGATTTTTATAAACATTCCTTTGATCTGATTGATTAGATGATTCTCCATTGTCGGTGTAATCTATTCCTGTGTAGTTGTTGACTCTTCTTTGACCATCAAGGAAATCATCCATTCTTTTATTGCTATCTTTAGCTTTCTTGATCAATTTATTGTGTTGATTCTAAATTTTGACTTCATGCTTTAGTTTCTCATTCTCTTCCTTTAGATCATTGATGATCTGTATTCTTTCAATGATTTTAGTGTTTAATCTATTTTCCTCTTGACTCGTAAGAATAATCTGCTTGGTAATCTCATGGTGATGACCAATAAGTCTTTTAAATCTCTGATTCTTTTTCTTGTAGCTTCTCTATAATTTTCCTCCTATCATCAATAGCCAATGTTCTCTCTAATTCAGCTTTCCTTGAATCATTCATGACATCAATCATTTTTACCATCTCAGTCTCTTGACCGATTTGCAGCATCTTGATTTGCTCTGTCAGATGTAGATTGACTTCTTGTAGACTTTTGATCTCTTCTATTGATGTGTCTGAAGCTTTTCTTATCGATGATTCAACATAGTTGAAATAATCTGGGATCTCCTCTTCTTGATAATCTTTTTCATTAAGCCTAGTTTCCATGATCTTTCTTTCATCAAGCAACTTTCTCATGCTTACTCTCACCTCTTTATACTGTTCATAGTAAATCTGAATTTGCAATTGCTCATTCTCAATAGTCTTGTCCAGCCTGTACTTTTCCATTATGTTGATCTTTTCTCTTAAGTCTTTAATCATTTCAAGAAAGAGACTTAGCTCTGATACCAATTGTTGGAATTATTTGAATGATGTACTGAGAGAGGGGAGGGGTGAATCAGTACCTCTTAAACTTTTTATGTGGTTGGCCCATTAACCTTTGTGTCATCAGATTTGTATATTCCTATCTATCTATTCATCTTTCTATATGTATGTGAAATCATAATATAAGTTCTTTACATGTGTAAACATTCAAGAAACATACATGAAAGTAAATAACACATAAAAAATAATATGATATCGCAGAAAACTCCTGTTAGGAAGTAAAAACTACGGTGGCGATGTCTACCCACAAAACTTCACTATCTACAAATAAGAAGGGAGTTGGTAAAGGCTTACAATTGATCACTTCTAATGATCTACCCTATTAGGAGTATTAGAGTGGAGACCTATGAAGATCTACTCCGTTTGAAGCTTTAGCAACACTGTTAAGTGTGCACTCTGTTAAGAGATTTATCAAAGAACTGTTAAGTCCACCTTCTATAAAAGGATTTTAGATGTGATGCACTTGTTAGAATGCAACTACAATATAAATTTTGATCTGATGGTGTATGCAATCTCTAATTTTTGATAACAGATCCTATAAAGATTACAATGTAAATGTAATCACCTTGAGTAATTGAGTGATACCTTGTCTCTACTCGTCGGTAGCCTTTCTGTGTTCTTGATAATTGATTTTATATGTTTATGAACTTTGCATGAATTCTCTTCTACTGCTTAGTTTCTCTCCATGGCTACTATCATTTATCAATTGATTACAATTCTCTCTATTACAAAGGATTGAACATCTATTTATACTAGTTTCTAGCTCAATTCTTGATTCACGCTTTTCAAATTAACTCTAGATCCAAGGTTTACAACTTAACCTTGATCTTTAGTTAGTTATGTTTTAGATATGTTAGGGTGCTTTAAAACATTTACAATATGCTTGCTTGACCCTCAAGTAAAGTTTTAAAACAAATAAAAACTCTAAAAATAGAATTACAATGTTTTATCTGACGTGTAAAGTTAGATCCACTTTTTGCGGGTTCTGTAACTGACTGTCACTTCTGATGGTCAGGCTGCTTTGTCAGTCTGTCAATTTTCTTCATTCTTTGCTCTATCAGTTTTCTGCTCTGTAGGTGTCCCTTATTTGAAATGTTTGTTGGGTATGCCTTTTCTGCTCTGTCGGTGATGTTCTCAAAACTGTATCGTCGGTTATGCTTGTCATCGGTTTGACTCTTGTCAATGTTCATCAGGCAATTCTGTACTTAGCATTTTCACGATAGACATTGTCGTCTCATCAGGTATGCTTTTTTTCCATCGGTTATGCCTATACTGATGACCTTTATCATTTTTTTCCCTTGAAGTATGCTAATGGAAAAACTTAATGTCATCAATGTCATACCGGTGAATACTGTTATAAGGGAAAGACAATTCAACACTATATTTTACGTATGTGATAACTATGGACACCTAGCAGTAAATTGAAAAATGAGAAATATGAGGTATAATGTTGGTCTTTGGAAGACAACCGACATGGCATGTTTTTTCTATCATAAGATAGTTCATCTGGCTAGAGACTGTCAGTTTAGGAATCAATTTCCTAGTTGATCAGAAGATAGGAAAGGAAAGAAGATTACTAATGTTGATGAAGTCAAAAGTGATATGAAGAAGACATGGGTAAAGAAAGGTGAATTAAATTCTTCTGAGTTGAAAAAGAACTCCATAAGTTCAAGAAGTGTGGAGGTTCCATTAGTGAAGTAAGCATATTATTTTCTTAGGGGGAGCACTTAAAGATAAATCCATTATCGATCCCCTAGATTGAAGAGTAGTAAAGATCTATTTGCAAATTATGGTGTAAGTTTCTATGATTTTGTTTTTGAGATTGTGTGTAGACCACACTGAGAATTCATAATTGATATCTATTTGATAGTGGTAATTACAGTTAGATGAGTGTCAACTGATGGATGCGTGTTAACCGTCAACTTGAAACTATTCCTACCGTTGATGTATGAACCATCTATTTCTTTAATGATAAAAGAGGGTAAAGTAACTTCATCTCACACCTTAACTTTCATTTGAGCATTCAAGAGCTATCTTGAGCTATTGTGTGCAACATTTACTTTTGTGATTGATATTTTGAGCTAAATTGATATTGAGTTTTCATGAAGCTCTAACCAGTATATTATAAGTTATCTGTTAAGTATATTTTTAGATTTTTCTGATGTTGCAGTTGATCTCAAATGGAAAAGAATGTTGATACTCCTATTTTGGTTAACATCTCTGAGGAGCCTTGACCCGTATTCAAATTGCATCCAAGAAAAGTGGCTGAGATTGATATGTCTAGTGCCCTATCTACTATCCCTCAAGGAGTGATGTTGATTGAAGATGTTCAATCCTATAGCTATTGCAAAATCAAAGAATTGGGAGCTGAAGAAATCAAGGAAGAATACAAGGTTATGTGCACCAATGGTATGTTGAAAGATGAGCACAAAAATCTACAAGAGAAGGGTTTAACTTATGTAGTGGATATTACCACTTAATTCCATCTCGGTTGGATTTTATTTGTGATAAGAAGAGTGAATGATCAGTTCATATGGATGGATATAGCACACAAGATTTTGAAGACAATGATTCATAAGGTTGCAGGATTTTGAGCACAAGGTTTGGAATGTATATTGAGAATGATGACAGTTCATTTGGTCATTGAGCTAACTAAATCCAAACAAGATGGTAGCGCAATGACAATAGATCATATTGAAGACAAGGAATTTTGCTTTGCATCCATGGTGATAGGTTATAGATTTTACCAGTCTAGTCATGTTAACAATGTGCCTGGTGGTGCTATTCATGTTGCCTAACGAATTATTAAAGATAATTTAGTGTATTATCTATGTGAGATGATCAGAAGCCATTTCTTGACTAACATGGAAAGGATAAAGAGAGATAAGAGACAATTGTTCAAGTATGGTTCCCTACTGGTATGTATGCTTTTCTATGTTGAAAATTTCTTCCTCAGTAGAGGAAATGTTACATGGTCAAAGGATAAACTAGTAGTTAAATTATTTAGATAAGTGAATTAATAAAGGAAATAGGTAATAACTTCAATAATTTTATGTGGGGTTATTTCAAATATTTCCAATCTAAGATGCATAAAATAGAAAGGATTCTAGCTAGCATTGTAGAAAAGTAAAAGAATGATATTTGTTTTCTAGTAGACACTGATTCATGTATTGTGCAAGCTATGGAACCTAGGACATATTAGATTCCTCCTATGGGATATGGAGTAGATGGTGACTTAGTAACTTTACATGTTGATGAGTTATTGTCAAAACCCTTAGATAAAGAAGCACAGATATTTGGAACCCATGATGAAGCATTTACTAAAATCCAAAAGGAATTGAATAAACCACTCATTGAAAGGAAAACAAGGAGAATGGTATCTAACCTAGAGAAGAAGTTTTGAAGTAGTGATGAAGGAACATCTTGCACTGCTGCAAGAGAAACTGAAGCTAAGGTGAAGAGAAAATAGAGAAAATCAACTGCTAGTGAAGTTAAGGTCTAAAGTAGAATCATCAAGGAAGAAAATTCAAAGCACTCCTATTCGAAAGAAAAATTACAAGAGGAAGAGAAAATCCACAGAGGTTAAGGATGTTCAGAAGGAAAATGATGAGGATGAGGGAGAAAGGACAGAATTAGACAAGAATACCTCTGAACTAAAAAAGAGTGATGAGATAAAGAAGGCCCCTTCCATTGACGATATTGTAAAAGGTATTGTGGACAATGGTAGACTTCCTACTATTTGTAGAAGATACACTTTGGGGAGTGATGGAGACAAGAAGAAGTTAGAAGATGTAATTCTATATCATTTTCACAAATTTTGCAGAACACTTTTAGAGATCCATTCTTGCATTCCTAATGAGCCATATTAGTTGATTGATGCTAGATGGAGCGCTGCATTATAGTTGGACAAAGAGATTATGGAAAGAGCACTAATCCAAGTCAAACCTGCACTATGTGCTGAAGATGCTAAGATAATGATTAATGCTCACATGCATAAATTCAAAATTAAGATTAGAGAAGCTAGACTACTAATTGATGATAGACATAATGTACACAATGAGACTATTGAGACATGGAAGAAGCTACTACCAATAAAGGAGGTAGAAATATAAGAAGAACACGTTCAAGAATAATTCAATGAACCTATGTAGGGAGATGATACATTTTCTATAGATCAGTTAATTGGGGATGTTTTTCTTGATGTTACTCGCTTGGTGTAGAACATTGGAGCACAAAATATCATTCTATCACCAACATGTGGAGATGAGATTGAAATTGTAAACATTATAGGTAAAGAAGATTCATCCTCACCATCGTCTATGGAACATATAGAGGAATTTATTTTTGAGAAGGAAGAGGAGAAAGTAGTAGATAGTAAGCAGGAGGAGACTCAGAAAAAGATTGAAGAAGAACCTAAGACTTAGAAAAGGAAATTAAGTCTTGGAGAGTCAAGTATAAGGAAGAGATACAAATCGGTGACTGTTGTAAAAGAGGAAGAAGAGAAAGTTGAGGAAGAAGAATTACCGACCACAATTGTTGATATAACCAAATTGAAACCTAAAGAGTTAATGAAATTCTTATAACAATTATTGACAAAGGCTGTAAGAGACAAGTTGAGAAAAATGAAGACAAGATTATTAAGGTAATCTAGAGAAATTCTAGTTGAGTTAGTTCTTGAGGTAGAATATGATGATGATGATGATACTCCTATTTATCATATGGATACTCTTATTAAGGAAATTCTAGATCAAGGCCCTATCTTGCAGTTAGTTGTAGTGAAGCTTGAAGAAGATAACTTAGAGAAAAAGATGATAGGTAAGCTGACGGAGAAGATTACCATAGATAGGATCAAATTTCAGATTTGATAAAGGAAGTTAAGCCTACATTGATTGAGGCAGGTCAATTGTTTACAAAAATATCAAGGTATCCTAATTTTGTTCAAGATTTGGAACAAAGCAGAGATGAAGCTCAGAAGGAGTTGGAGAACCTAAGCAGTTAGCTTGATCCTTTTTCAAGTTCAGTCACTACTTACAGTAGCCAAGTCAAGAAAATGTCACACAACGTTAAGTAGATTCAGAATGAGAAAGATAATAGAATGCTTGCTTGGATAAACAATTATCTTAGACTTCTTATTTCAGGATTCGACACCCTAAATGGTTGCTAATTAGATCATTCAGTCTCATTTAATTATCGACCAGGAATGTAAATTTGGAATGGCATTTGCAAAGTATATGCTTCAAACTCTCTTTATTCTCATGGCTAAACCTATGAAATTGAAATGCATTAAACTTCAAGAAATATATGCTAACTTAAATAAATGCTCTTACTCTAGGGAAACAGTAATCACAGATAGGAATTTCTCTACCCGCCTATGCTGTAGGAGCAGTATACTAGTTCTATTACTAGTGGTTGCAGGAACAACAGTGTTCATTTTGCTTTTCAATAAACATGGAAATGATTTCTACTCTAACAAAGGAATTCACTCACCAAGTGGGCCCCCTTGGATGAGTGAATAGAAACACAATCAAGATAATAGAATTGAACTCAACTTGTGCATTCTATTCATTCATGGAAAATACACTTGGATAAATAAAAGAGTATTACAACTATATCAGATTCTATTCAGAAATATCAACTAACTCGACTAACTCCAAAGAGTTACAATAGTCATCTTATTTAAAGGAAATCTACAACTACTCCCTAAATCTAAGATCACTCCATTTATGAGGATCGTTATAGATACATAATTATTCATAACAAAAATATTAGTCATAGAGAATAAGTCTTCCTAGAATATAGTACGTGGTGTCTCTAGATCTGCTCACTGCTTTTAACAAAAAACTATATTGACTCATTATTCATGTGAAGATCTTGTAGAAATGCCTTAACCTACTTCAAATTCTTGCTTGACTTCTTCGACATGATGACATCTTTGCAGCATGGCTGGCTTTTGACTTCTTCAACATCACGATGCTGATCTTGAATATGCCATGACTGATCCCTATAAAATGATTAATGCACACAACCTCCAAGACATACATATTTTCATCATTAATATTAGGAAAGAAGTGTTAAGTTCTAATTAATACTCTTGCAAGGAACATGGCTACAGGAAGGAAACTACCCACAAACATAGCAGAGGAAATAACATCATTCATGTGCATATAAATATTGCATTTTATCATTTCATCCTTTAGTTTCAAGAAAATATACTATGTTCCCTTATCATCCACTTCACTACTTATGTCCTTACACATACAAAATATACATATAAAACCATAAGTCTAAGTATCTATTTTGCAAGTAAACTGCTAGAAAGAAAATAAAAACCACTTGAAAAGATGGCCTTTCAAGAGGCTCATCATTCCCCCCAACTGTCCTATTGCTGGTCTCTAGTAATCATGAAGTTGTGGATCCTGGCCCATAGCATTAGGTCACTAGAAATATTTTCTCTTGACTCTTCAACATCACAATTGAAATACCCATGATTTTCCCAGAGTCTTTCCCACCTCTGCACTTCTTTAGCCATGTCATTTTCTTATGAAGTTTCATTTACTGCTAACAAAGGCTGCAAGAGAATAGGCGGTTGGAATCTTAATGGAATTGAGTAATTACACAGTGTTATGCCCAACATTATATACCATGGAACTCGGCAGGTGGCAAGAGTTAGGTTCTATAGAGAATGAGGTTCATGAACCTTTAGATCATGTGACATCCTTACCAATCTATGCCTACAAGCAGTGTTTGTAGCCTCAATATTCTATGATGAGTGTAGTTCCTAGTCTGAATATTCTTTCTCTCTGACGGGGTAGACCTTGCTAGCTCCACTTGGGTTCATAGTGACTGAGAGTCAGTCAAGAAGAGTTTGTCTAGAATGCTGAACTTCAGGCCTCATCAGCAAGGGTGTATCTATTTCACTATTTCTATATGGAAAGGCATGATGTTCCCTGCTTATCTCATTCTACATCCAACACATCACTGCTCGTAACTGGACATCTCCCACATACAATACTGAATTCCAGTCCCTGACATTTGGTACAACAAGATTATGTAAATACAATTCACACAAAAAAAAATTTATAGACATGGGAGATGACTGAAATGCATCATAGAATTCATGAGGTGTTGAAACAGAAAGATTCAGTCCTTCTACAATCCTGGTTAATTTAAAATTAACAAACTCTTCCTTAAGGAACAAAGCATAGACTGGAGATAGTGACCAGCATGCCATAGCTTCAAGAATTAATTTAGTAATCTGCTTAACCCTCCTTTCCAACACTACAATCTGATCTATTTTCTATTGTAATTGCTGAGCTTTCTCGTCAATGGTTCTTTTCAATTTTTTTTTTCTAATTTTCATTGTGCCCTTTCCCATACAAAATTATGGTACAAGCTCAACCCTGCAGCTAAGGGTGTAGATAGGTCCGGTGGTGGAATGTGTCCCTGATTAAGAATATCAATCCATCTTGGTGCAAGCTAAGGGGTTTTTACTACCTCTTCCTGAGTGGAATTCTCCCCTTTCCATATGACAAGAGTTTTTATTGCATTATCCTCTTGACAGGATTCAACTGCTTTAGCCAGTGTGTCTAACCCATCCTTGTTTATTTGGTCTAACACCTTTTCAACAACATCCTCATTAATTTTAGGGAATTCATCATTAGGTAGGTTTTTCTAAATTATCAGCATTATCTTGCCTAACAGAGGCATCAAAAAATTCCTCTGCCTCCTCAAAATCCCTATCACTATCTATGAGGATATAATCAATATTAGAATTAGTTGTTGCTTCAAAATTTTGTATTGTGGGAAATGTTGTCACTATCTGTACTTTTATGAACCTTTTCCTCAGAAGAGGACTTGTCTATAGACTCAGAGGATTCTACATTCACAAATTGAACAGGATAATTGTCATCTCTACTAATGTTGGCAAAAAGTCTTGCACACTTCCTAGCAGGGGTTTGCAAAGAGCAAGGAGGATCTTTGCATTTCATCCTGCTGGCAAACACCTCCTTCATAGTTGCTATAGGAGGTTCTTATAGCATCACTTCCTCAAAAGAGGGAAAGGGTTCATCGGCTATGTTACTAACATTATCACTGTGTGGCCTCTATTTTGGAATTACTTCCTTTGATTCTAGGGTTTTACCCTTGTCTTTCTTGGAAGCAGACCTGGTTCTCACAGAAGGTGGGGTGTCAGGATTGACACCGACTTCGTTTCTTTTACCTCTCTTCCTATTAGAAATAGGAGTACTAATATTGCAAGCTCTTTTCCTAGATGGGTTAGGTTTAGAGGAAGAGGCTTCAGGAACGGATTCTATTCATTGAATTATATTACAAACCCCCATTGTTGTGTTAACCTTTCTTCCTATACACTGGCCTCTAGGGCTGACCACTCTAGGTACTACTTCATCCATTGCTAAGAATTCATCCCAACTCCCAATCTATTGCTTATTTAATTCCCTTTCCACAATTAATTTGATTAAACAATGATGGGAAACAAATTGATCTTTTCCTAATTGAACTAGAGAAGCTTGCTTTTTCATAATGTTAAATAAAAAGATAGGTAGAATTACCGGTCTATTTTCATGGTGGAGGGCGCTCAAGATATTGAAATGTAGCCCATGGAGATATTTGTAACGGTCTTCACAAGTAAAGTATGATATGATGAATGTAGGTGGCTTCATGTAGTCCATAGTCAATGATATCCTTGAGGTTTCCTACTTCTTGTCAATGTCTAACCGTGGATCTCCATGCAAGGTGAACTGTGCCCTAGCTGAGTGTAAATCAATGTCTTTAGACCATTTCTCTCCTTCATGTGGCATTCTTATTACCTCTACCACAATTTCCTCTATGAAATCAATTCTTAACCCTTTCAACACTGCAAACCCATTATTCAGAGTGTTTAGAAATTGCAAAGCAATTTCTTTGTCAAAACCGTTAAGGCTAAGATAGTAATCCAGCCACCCTTTCCTTCAAAACTTTTCATAGTTGGATGGGTCTCCAAGTAGAACTCTGTGATCTGTTGGTTCATGCCTCTGAAGGTCTCCTCCCATTTCTATTAATAGAAATTGTTTTGCAGAAGCTCTACAGAAGCTAAAAAATGGAAAATGCTACGGACTCAAGGTGTTGCAAACAATAAAATTGGAGTACAAAATATCATTTACTTCGAGGTAATTAAAAGTGAATGATATTTCATAAATACCTTTGCATGTGTTAAGGCTTGCCACCCTGAACACGTCACAAAAATACCATCATTAATTGAACTTCGGCTTTTAAAATCTTTCAATTACTTTCAAATTATGATGATGCAATCACTGGGTGACATATGGTTTCACACATGACGGCGGTCATCTTGAAAAGACAATAAATACATTTCATTCTTTACATGCTAATTTTTAAATTTACAAACAAATATTAAATAATCCCTCCCCCCAACTAAGTTTAAGGCATGGGTCCCACCAGGCCATTGCATGCAAGAGTAAAAGAAAAAGAAAAAGAACACTTAATCCTAATAAAAATGAATAAAATAATATATGAATGAAGGTATGTGTCACTAACCTGTGAAGTGTTTTAGGAAGAGTGTTTTGATATGTGACATGCACTAATGGAGTGATACAATGGTACATAATAACATGGTAGAGAGAGGAGGTGAGGTGGATTTTATGATGGAGAAATTATTTCATAGGAAGTGAAATGTTTATTATGGAATCATTGATAAAAATTAAGGATTAGTGGAAACCTAGGTGGAAGACCCAGATGCTTCTACTGTAGGAGTTTTTTTGTTATCACTTTGTTGGAACTGCTGCAGGAAGTCTTCGCGACTCACGGGCTTGTGATACATCTTGAGGAAATGCTAGTTGACAAGCAATTTGAATCGCATAGGATCAATGGTGGAAAGCTGAACCTCTCCATTATCAAAAACTACAATTATTTCATAAGGTCCTAGCCACCAAGTTTGAAATTTGCCTCGGGTATGGTGGTAGCATGATTCATAGAGAAGGGCCCAATCACCAATGGAAAATTTCTTTTCCTTGATGAATCTGTCATGCCTCTTCTTCCACTAATTCTGAATCAATTCGGTATTGTGAAGCACAAACTTCTGATACTCATCAAGTCCATTAAGCTACAGGAGCCTATCTTCTTGTACCCTAGTAAGGTTAATGTGTAATTCCAATGTTGTCCTGAGAGTCTTGTGCTGAAACTCAATAGACATAGATGCATATTTTTCATAAACCAGTTCAAAAGGAGTAAAACTAGTTGTGGTTTTTAAAGTTGTTCGGTAAGCCCAAATAGCTTCATGAAGGCCGGTAGCCTAGTCCTTCTAGTGAAAAAAAAACTATTTTGGTCAGGATTGATTCAATCTCTCTATTTTTTATCTCTTCCTACCCATTGGCCTGAGGATGGTATGGTGAAGATTTATCGTGCCTCACTGTGTCCTCATGCATCAACTCACTAATAAGATTAGAAGTAAACTATGCACCTTGATCTGTTACTATCTCATGAGATACACCAAACCTGGTAAAGATATATTCATATAGAAATTTGGCCACCTTATGATCTCCAACATGTCGTATTGCTTTGTCTTCTACCCATTATTTTTCATAATCAGTGCATATTAAGATATATGACTTACCGTGAGAAGATGGCTTGATAGGTCCAATGAAATCGATACCCCATTTGTCAAATGGTGTCACCACCACCTAAGGCTGCAAGGGCATTTAATATTAATTGGTTGGGAAACCCATACATTGGCATCGGTCACAGTGCCTTGCATTCTTAGCTGCATCTTTATGTAGGGTAGGCCAATAGTATCCTGTTGTCAAGATCTTGTATGATGTCCTCTTTTCTGCAAAGTGGCCACTACACAGCTCATGAAGACAAGCCCGAAGGATTTCATAAGTATCATCTTTGTGAACACATCTTCAGGTGACCTGATCAGGACCTGTGTAGAACATAAATCCTTAGATCCATGAAAAGTTGAATATTTTCTCAACTAGAAGTCTACGCTCTCTTGGTGAGAAATGAAGTGGTGTCCTTCATGTAGCAAGGTAGGTGGCGATATCAGCATACCATGGATTGTAAGTGTCAATAGAGAATAGTTTCTCATTAGGGAAGTTGTCATCAATTGTTTTAGGATCATCTAGAACTTGTAATCTAGATAGGAAATTAGCCACCACATTAGCCTTACCTAGTTTATCAATGATTGTTACATCAAACTCCTACATGAGGAGTAACCATCTTGCTAACCTACCAGAGATGGAAGGTTTGTTCATTAAGTATTTGATTGCTTAATGATCAGTGTATACAAATAATTCATAACTAGTAATGTAATGTCTAAATTTATTAAGTGCATAGATTACTGCTAGTAATTCCTTTTCAATAACAGTATAGTTCAGTTCAACACCTTGTAGGTTCTTACTAATATAATAAATAGCATGTTCAACTATACCTTCCTTTTGTCCTAACACTACTCCAATGGAAGATTCAGATGCATTAGTGTGAATATGAAAGGGAAGCTTCGAGTCATGTCCTCTAAGCATAGGTGTCTTTGTCAGAACATCTTTTAGTTGCTGAAATGACAGTTCACAGTAAGTTGTCCATTCAAATTCAACTTCTTTCTTCAACAGGGTATACAATGGGGCTGCAAGTTGGCTGAAGTCCTTAATGAATCTTCTGTAGTATCCAACATGACCAAGAAAAGTTTGAATATCCTTTTGCTTTACTGGAGTTAGAAGTGTAGTGATGTCTGCAATCTTTGCAGGATCAACCTGGATTGCAAAGCATGAGAGGTAATGTCCTAAGACAACTCCCTCTTCCATCATCATGTAGCACTTCTCACTGTTAAGGGAGAGGTTATATTCCTGACATATTTCAAGAACTTTCTCCAAGTTAGCATGAGCCTCCTAAAATGTAGTTCCATATGCAGTGAATTCATCCATGTATATTTCAACACACTTAGCAGAAATGCCAGAGAAAATATTGATTACCACCCACTAAAAAGTAGCATGTGCATTGTACACTCCAAATGGAAAGACATAATAAGAAAATGTTCCCCATGGATAGGGGAATGTTGTCTTATCCTGATCTTCAGGTGATATCTGGATTTGGTTTTGGCCACTGAATCCATCTAGAAATGAAAAATACTTTTTACTAGCAAGGTTGTCAAGTACTTGGTCAATGAAAGGTAATGGCAAGCTATCTTTCTTAGTGGCTTTTTTAAGCTACCTGTATTCCACACAAACTCCCCATTTCCCCCTTTTTTTGGAATAATTACTAAAGGAGAGACCCACTAGCTGTCATAAATTGGATATATAAAGCTAGCTTTAAGGATTTTTTGCAACTCGGTCTTCACTATATCTCTCAGAGAAGGGTTAATTCTTCTCTTGGATTGTCTAATTGGTCTAGACTCAGGACTGATGTAAATCATATGGGTACAAAGCTTTTGGTACAAACCCTTCATATCGGTATAGTCCCATGCAAAGGCTTGATGATTACCTTTCAAAAGTTGGATAAGACTGGTCATTTGAGACTTGGTGAGGTTCTTATTGACATTCAACTCTTTTCCTAAGGAAATTTCTACTCTTTTAACTTTATCTAGCATCATAAATTATGTAAATGAGGGCAACTTGATCTCATGTAGTAATAAGGTATGAAGGTAATCAGGTGCTGCAAGAAACTTAGGTGGGTTCTGCATGGGCAGTATGGTTTGGAGGGAACAGTTAGGGACATGACAAGAGGATGCATCAGAACCATACTGATTGGTATGAATTGCCACTGGTATGTCATCTTCCTCTTGGGAGACCATAAATGGATCTCTTCCAATAACCATGAGTTTTTGCATAGAATTTTCTTCAAGGGAAGCATCACCTAGATCTGGCCAGGTAACTTGGTCAAGTTCATCTTGGGGCTTGGCTAGAGAATGCAGCGTTAATTTCTTGGTATCGATCTCATCAGATATTGTCTTTTTTCTTGAGCGACATGCAATACAAGCATCTGATGTGGCTAGCCAATTCCTTCCTAATATTAATGGATATCCTCCTAGTGTGGATTTGGGGGACAAGGTTATGAAATCTGAGGGGTAATCCAAGGAATCAAGTGTGACAACAATTTCCTCTACCATGCCATCTGGCTTAACTGTAGAATTATCAGCTAACTGGAGTATTGTAGGTGTTTCCCTTAAGCCAATGATACTAAGTCCTAACAAAACTTCTATAGTCATCACATTGATAGAGGCCCCTAAATCAATCAAGACATTATGTATTTGTATACCATTAATATGAATGGTAACCACTGGGCTTCCTGGATTAGATTATTTAGGCATCAAGACTTTACTGAGCATGAGATCAGAAAGTTCCCCAAGAAAATGGATAGTGTCAAGATTTTTCCTCTTTCTACCAGGGTGCTTGATACAAGCTTCCTTGATTGCTTTATTATAGATGGGAATTTCTTTGAGGGCATCTAATAAAGATATTTGGACAGTCATTTTTTTAAGTTGGTCAATCAAATCAGCTACAATAGGGTTTTCTGTTGAGGGTGTTGATTGAACCAATATCTATGGATAAGGTGGATTTTTCAAAACTTGAGTAGATTGCAAAATATGTGGAGCAGCAGTGGTTTGATTCTCAGGTATTTCCTTAGCATTAGAAAATTCAGTTATTATAGGCTCCTTAGGTGCAGGCAATGTAGTTCTTGATCTTAAGTGATATCATTCACTTGTAGGGAATAAGATTGATGCTTGTTACTAGGATTTGGAGTTGGTTGTGCGCCAGGAAGTTGTGTTGGCTTCTGAGGATTATTATTGGCTGCAAGTGGTGGAGGCATAATAGCTTGTTGCTGATTAGGCTAATTGGGTCCCCACTGAGGTTGTTGTTTCCAGTTACCATGTGGTTTTTGTTGGTTATTCTGTTGTGGCTGTTGATATTGGTTAAATTGTTGTTGGTATGGGTTAAATGGAGGTTGTTGCTGATATTTTTGGTTATACTGTGGCTTTTGGTTAGACCAGTTATAACTCCAATTCTATCCTTGAGGGCTAGAATTTTGAGGGTTTTAGTTTTTCCATTGACTACTATTATTATAACCAAAATTATTCAGGGGGTCTTGAGGCATACCTTGTCTTTGAGCCCGTGGTTGCCTTTGAGAAACCTAGAAAACCTCTCCATTACCCTCATCTATATCTTTAAATTTTATGGCCATTTAAGTAGTGTCCACAGATGCAACTATTTTGCAGTTATAGTTCCTTTTCTTCTCTCTGCAGTGAGAGAAAAATTCAGCTAGCATAGCTTTTGCATCCTCCTTCTTCCTTCATGCTTGCATGATGTCCAGCTGAGTGGCAATGTCATTGATGATGTCTTGTTTAAAGTCAGACAGAAGATTGGACAACTCCATTTTAGATACTCCCAAACCATTGGACTTATGAAGCAAATCTCTTATTCCTCTCCCTTTCTTCACGATATCCCTTGAATAGTTTAGACATACATTCTTTATGTCAGCCCAGTTCTTCTGAGTGATATCTCTACCTGCCATAAGGTCTAAGGCCTCAATGCTTCCATCATTTACACCTTTTAAGAAAAGATGTTTTTGTGAATCCTCATTCAACTGATGTTGAGTGTTGCACTGCAGGTTAAACATAAACCTTGAGACATAGTCTTCCAAGGTCTTATCCCCCTTTTGTGACATTTTGAAAATGTCATCTCCCTTCAAATCTCGACCCCTACAGTGCTCTTTGTATTTAGAAAGGAAAATATTGCTCATTGCATCCCAATCCGCTATAGCATTAGCACCCAACCCCATGAACTATCTTAGATAAGCCTCCTTAAGAGTAGATGGAAACAATTTCAACTTATGGGCATCAATTGTGTAATCATAGCTCCTACAAAGGATATCAAACTCAAAAAGGAAGGTTTCAGGGTCTTCAGTGATTAGGCCATAAAATTTGGGAAGTGTAGAGGCAAGTTTGTTTTCCAAATTATGATTACCATGTTGAGGAGGAATGGGGAAAGGAAAGGTAAGCTGAGCCATCCTTGGAGGAGGACCTGGCTGTTGTGGTTGATAGATAACAAGAGCTAATGGGTTTTATTGACACTCAGGTTTGTTGAAAAGGTCATGCAAATGTAGTGATCCTTCAGAGGATGATGGAAAAGATGTTTCTCCTTGGGCATCAGTAAATGGATTTTCAAATGGGTTTTCTTCTTCACTCTCAACTCATGGTTCCTCTTGCTCAAGATTAAAAATATCAAATGGTTCAACCTGGTTATTGCAAGGAAGGAATATCCCATGAGGGTCTCTTCTTCTATGCATAAAAGGATTACTTGAAACTGAGTCCTAAATTATGAAAACTGGGAACATGAACACCAAAGTAAGTTTAAACTAACACCATCCCCAGCAGCGGTGCCAAAAATGCTTGGATAAACAATTGTTTTAGAAACCCATAGCATTAGACTACTTATTTCAGGATTCAACATCCAAAATGGTTGCTAAGTAGATCATTCAGTCTCATTTAATTATCGACCAGGGACATAAACTTGGAATGACAGTTGCAAAGTATACGCTTTAAACTCTCTTGATTCTCATGGCTAAACCTATGAAATTGAAATGCATTAAGCTTCAGGAAATTTATGCTAACTTCAATAAATGCTCTTACTCTAGGAAAATAGTAATCACAGATTGCAACTGATCTACCTGTGTGCATAAATGTTGTCACACTTCTATGAATCATTCCATTCAAGGTTGCTCAAGAATGAGGCCTCAAATATCGATCCATAGCTCTCTAGTCATGGATGTGTAAAAATGTAAAATGAAGGCCCTCAGATTGACCTAGTTGTGTCTATTGCAAATACACTATGAAATGAGAGATTTGAATGCATGAAAATGAGATCTAATCTATATGATTGCAATGCATAAAAGGAAAATTAATCTAGATGATAACAATGCATGATTAATCTATGAAAGGAAATACAAATGCAAGATTAATCTACAAAAATAAACATGATTCTAATCTATATGAGGAGCTATGAATGCAAGAAAGAATGAGACAAGAAGAGAGAAGTTGCAATATCCAAGCTCAAATGCTCAAATGCTCCTCCAAAATTGCTCTCCAAACCTG